>VZRL01002884.1:110415-248188 GCA_013397895.1 Origma solitaria | reverse complement strand
GCGCCACCGTGACGCCTCAGCGGCCGCGGCAACCGTGCCGGGGCCAGAGCGGCCCGGCCCCGCCGAGACTAGCTCTGCCGAGCCCGGCCCCGCTGCCAGGCTCCGCTCCCGGCCTTCCGTGTGGGTAGCGGGAGGCTGCCCCGGGAGAGCCCGGCCGAGCCGCAGGGGAGGCGGGGGCGGCTCGGCTGTGGGTCGAGCTGCGAGTCAGTAATGGCCCTTTTTGTTTCGGTGTTGTAGGGCAGGATGGCTTCGGTTGAAAGGGAGACGTTGTCCCAAGAGGAACTCCGGAAAAGGCTGTATCAGACTTTTAAGAACCGAGGCGTACTGGACACACTTAAGGTGTGCTTTATTTTCAGCAGGTGCTACCTGTGATCCCCTGTACTGCTTTAACATTGAGAGCAGTGAAAGCCATGCCGAGTGCAAGTATCTCACTCTGTCCACAAATGTATTATTTTTGTCACAGCCTAATTAGTATTGGTGGGGGAGGGGGGCTGTTGTGTTTGGGGTTTTTTTCCCCACCGTATGAAGTTGTCCCTAAACAGAATGGCTTTTCATTATGTGTTGGCCTCGGAATCTCTTTCAGGAAGGTTAAAAGTCTTTATTAGGTCTTTGAAAATATCCCTGCTGAAAAAAAGTCTAGCAGGGGAGAGAACAATATTATTAGAGTTAGAATATAAAATAAGAAAGGATCTCTTAGGTCACAGGGTCTGTTTATTACCTATGATAAGTAGGCATGCTAAATGAATAGTACTTCTAAAATATTCCAATTCTGTTTTAAAACTATTTGAGCTGTTTTGTCCCTGTCTGCTTGTTGAGGAGAATGTCTAAGGAAAAAAACTCAAGATCAGTATTTCAAAAATATCATTGATAATCCTATAGCTAAGAATTTCCTGTTCAGGACAATTTGTTTCTGCGTTACTGATTTCCATACCAAGTTTGCAATGCTTGAACCATTTCTCATTTGACTTAACTAATAGTTAATGACTTCTATCTGATAGACTATTGGGTCCATCTGTTTAAGTCTCTTTTTCCTGCTTTGTGTCCCTTGTCTAGAAAGTTATTTCTGCTTTCCTTTTCCATACCAGGAATGGGGATTTAGCCCTGTGCTTTCCACCTGCACTTTGCCACAAGATGTGTAAGAGGTCGCTGTTCTTGGGTGTTTTTCGGACAACATCGCCTCTGTTAAAGTTGGTTGAAAGTGGTAAAGTTCAGAAATTTATAAGGAAAGCATTTTTCTCCAGTTGGCTTCAAGAGTTGGACTCAATAATCTTTTCCAACTCAGAATATTCTGTAGTTCTGTAATTGTGTTGTCAGCCTAATTTCTCTTGAAAACCATACTAAAATGCTAGGCTAGTCGAATTACCTGGATTTGTTAATTTTTGGTATTTTTTTGCATTTTTGGTAACACACTACCTCTTCATCCAGTTGTGTCATTGGTGCATTCCTGCTGTTGAAAGCTTGAAACACTATTTTTGTCATGATCTTACAGTATTCCATAAAAAGTTTGTATATGATGAAAATAATTATTTCTTCCTTTTATGGAAGGAAGATCTTCTGATTTTTGGTTACTTTTTTATCTATTGTAACTCATAGAATGCAAATAAATAATTTTAAAATGTCATTTAATTATTTTTAGTGCATGTAGGTCTTTAGTGCATGTAGTACTCTTTTGCTTCCCTAGAAGATAAGACGTTGAATTTTTTATTTTGCTATCTACTTTTGTGATGGCATGAGCAGCTTCTTGATACGAGACTCAAAAGAGGACCAGTGAGGGTTCCAAGAATACCTGAAATAGAGGCCACACCAGGCAAGCTTTGTTTAAGCCAGAGGGAAGGAGAACAGGAAAGAGCAGTGATCTGAAAATGAAGCTGGGGGTGCTAGAGTTTTGTGAGCTCTTGACTGGGAGCTCCTTTTCGGTCCTGCTTTTGATACGTCTTGAGGGAAAGTCAGAGTTCACTGGATCCACCATTAAGAGTGTTTTGAAGAAGGGCATGATGTCCATAGAGCACTTCTAGATTTTGCCAAATTAGTCTGCCATGTTCTGCTGTGTAGCTTGTACAAGTAAAATGAGGCTCCCTGTGGATTTTGGAAAATTAAAAGTCTCATTGAATCGCATGTAAACTGATAATACAATGTTTTTTTTTCTGTATCAGACACAGCTCAGAAACCAGCTAATCCATGAACTAATGCACCCAATTTTGAGCGGAGAACTTCAGCCACAGATGGTTCCAAGTGAAGACAGTTCACTTTTGATCACAGCTTCCAACAGTTTGGTGGCAGATCATCTACAGAGATGTGGCTATGAGTATTCACTTTCTGTTTTCTTTCCAGAAAGTGGATTAGAGAAAAAGAAGGTAAGTTCAGTATTTTGCTATTCCTTGATGTCTAGGAGCTTTGTTCTCTGGGAGTCGTCATATTCTAACAATTGAAAAAATCCTTTTTTGTTATAAGAAATACAAACATAAGTACAGCTTCAGGTCATCTCCACAAAACATTCCATCATTCAGGGTCATTTTCATGAGTACTTTAATTTGGCAATAAGCTAATGATTCTGTTCTGGAACGGTACAGCCACAATCTGGCTGTGTGGCAGAGCACTTGGAAACTGAACCTGATAAAAGCTTGTTTGGCCATTCAGTTCCCTGAAAATGTGACTCCTGGTCAGTTCAAGCTGTTCCAACTGCAAAGTGTGGCTGAAAAGGGCAGACCCTGCCTTCCCTTGGTTTCTCCTCTATAAGTGTGTGATAAGATGAAGTTGTTTCTAACTGAAAATTAATTTTTTGACCTGGTGAGTAGTTAGTCATCATTTGGGTTAGTGAGCTCATCTGATTCGTATGATAAATCAAGAAAAGAGACAAGGAAAGTAGAAAGAACATTTATTGAGGGTGGGGAGGGAACAAAACTCTCCCTTTTCACAGCTTCAGCTGATGATGAAGCTACATGCTGGCTGCCGAATGTCTTTAGTGGAGATAAATGTAGAGCAGCAGGCCTCTGAAAGTGATTTTACAGGGAATAAATAGATCTTTGGCAAATGGAAAACATTTACAACTGTGAAATAGTGCCTTTTACATACTTGAAATTATTTTAGATTTTAATTATTTTAAATTATTTATTTTGATTAATTTTTTAAAATTTTCCAACTCGTCTTTCTTTTCCCTGAAGCTGTTCACTATGCAAGATCTTCTTCAATTAATGAGGATTGGTCCAAAATGCAGTCTTTACAAATCACTGGTAAAGTTATTTACATTTTGAAAACAAGCTTAAGCTACAGTGTTGATGAAAATAGACTGGCTAAAACTTATTTTCTTTCTTACAGACTTCAGGAACTCAGAAGGAAAATAAAGGTACAAAATGTTTACATGTGATACAGACAAAGATAATTGTGTTAGCTTCATTTTTGTTAAGATGTGAGCAATAAAAAATCAGATTTCCTGAGTGTATGTTGGTATAGAGTAATATGGATTTAGTCAGATTCTGAAACTTGCGGTACACCAGGATGATGAATGTTGTATTTTAGGATTATCCAACTCCTATTTGTGGTGTGGATTAACTGTTAACATTCACTTACAAGATAAATGACTTGTACAGTAAAAATATGAGAAAAATCTGTAATCAGGTCTTAAATAAAAAGCTCTTTGGAAGCTTTTCATGCTAACTTTGGGAAACTCAGGTTTTGTGTTTATAACATTAAATTAGCTTGCAGAGTATACTTCAGAAACTAGTTACAGATTTAATTGACTTTCCAGTGTTTTATGTAAGAAACAATTCTTACATCTGCATGAAGAAATGTAGCCATACTGTATAACCTGAAGGAGCTTGATCTTCAAAAACCCCTGTTCCCTAAAGGCCTCATAGTTAAGCAGTGATGATCTTCACTCTCAACTGACATTGGGAGTTGAGACATGGATGGGAGGAAAAGTTGCAAAAGGACAGCTTTGGTGACTGACATGGACTGGATTATGGTTGTAATAAAACCATAATTGTTTACTAGTATTGATTTGTACTGAAATACATGTTCTTTCTGTAAATCAAATAGGTTTTCTCGTACATTGAAAATTGCTTTGTTAATTACAGGCTCAAATTCTGTTTTAGTATGAAATCAGAACTAACTAATGTATTGTCTCTTGCTAGGTTTTCTTATGCAAATTTTAATCGGACTTACAGAACATCATCTAAATAGAGAAACTCATAACACAGAAACTCAGACCACCTCAGTGCCTCCTTACAGAGAATCTCTTGGTAAGTGCAACCTGTGCAAGCAAGTCTTCCCAGATATTTTCGTATTGCTATATGGTATGGCCATATGTATATTGTATGAAAGGTATTCTATCACTTACTCAAATGCAGACTAAAGTAATAATGTGTAAAGGTCATATCTGTCACTAGAGCTTGGAATTTCTAAATTTTCTTAAAATAAGGCAAAATCAGGTTAAGAATTTCTTTTTTAAATTACTCAGGTGTTTTCTTAGGGATTTAGCTAAGACCTGTGGCAGATGGACTCTAAATGTTATATGCTGAAATATGTTCTGGAGAACATAACTGTACATGTGTGCTCTCTTTCCATGAGCAAGTTAAGCAAAGATTGGGAGTTCTTGAATTTATAATGTGCACACTATTACTAATATATTGATACAAAAAAGCAAAAAGTTGCATACAAAAGATAATTCTTGTCCACCCATGGTAAAGAGGATGAATGATTATGTAATAACACAAATAGTGCCTAAACAGCCGGGTGCCTCTTCCTACGTATATATTGTGTGTGTGTATATATATATATATATAAATTTTTTACATATATATATGTATATATATGTATCTATGTGTATATATATATACATAAATATTAGATGAATGGCATTTCTGTGCTGCCTCTGCTTTTGTACCACTCAAGTCTTTCTAGGATAGTGCTCCTTGGATAACCTGAGGAATGTCCTGCAGAGGGAGAGCTTCCTACAGTCTTTGGTAAGGTGGAGTGAGCTAGAGTGAGTGTTTTTAAATTATGATGGATGTGTTGCTTTTTTATAGCTGAGAAGCTTCAGCTGATTGATGAGCAGTTTGCAGACTCTTATCCTCAGCATCAGAAATACGAATCTTTAGAAGTAAAACTTAATGAATATAGAAAAGAAATAGAGAAGCAGCTTCAAGAAGAAATGCATCAAAAGGTATAACTCTGGTTTATGAATTTGAGAGAGACATTTGTTAATTTTGACTTTACACATTGCAAAATTTTAATACTTAAGGTAAATTGAAAGAAAAGAGCTAATACTTAGTTACAACAAGCACAAAAGACTAAATTAATCCAACAGCTATTGTTACTTCAATGATATAATGTGTATATTTACCATCCCCCATTTTTGTTAAATATATGCAGAATGTTAAGCTTTTTATTCGGATGTTAATTTGTAACACAACATTTACTTACACTGGTTGTCTTATTTGGTAAATTTTATCTGCTCTGTGATTATTTTGTTTTATGGAGAAATGTTTATACCACAGTCTTAATTTTCCTTCCCAGTTAAGATTTTGATGCCTGAATTTCAGTATGATGCATTGCAACTGAGAGGTGTGAATTGTTGTTGTGTAGCTTGACAGATAGTTAATTTTTAATACTGATGAGAATTTGCATTCTGTTTCAAAGCATTGCACAGAGCCACTAAAGTAATAACACACAGTATTATGAATAGTTTCTGATTTTTTTCTTCCTATAATTAAAGACAGCTCTTCAAGAGAATTTTCCTTCATTTTGGGAAAAATATTAGAATTTTGTCACACAGTCCTTTGATAATCCTTATGTCTGAAATATGGAGCAGAGGGACTATACTGCAGTTCATTTAAATACGTCTTTTTTCTTTTCCATAAATTTCTGTCAAGATAATCAGTTTATTTGGACAGAAAAATGAAATTATTTCATTTCAATATATTTTTCATTAATTTCTGTCAAGATCAGTAGTTCATTGGGATATAAAAATTATAATCTAATAATCAGAATTCTTCCACACACTTTTAAAGGCACTCAGCTGCATATAAACTGTTTGAAGAACTCAGTGTAGTCATCATTTATTCAGTCAGACAAGTAGAAGGATGGAGAGTTAAACCTCTTTTACCTTCATTCTTCATTTAGTCTTTATTCCCCAGTTGGCTCTGTCTTTTTTAGTATGTAAAACACGTTAATTTGTGTGTTGTTAAGTTTGTATCAGTTTAAGCAAACCAGTTGTAAAAAAGGAGATGGGAATCTTAACCAGATGTAAATCTCTCCTAAATTCAATTAGCTTTACATGAATGCCTTCGCAAAGTGATGTGAATTACTGTAAGACATTTCTAATCAAATTTGTATATATACAAGTGATACTGTACTGTCTCACTATTGCTTTAATTTTTCACAAAATTTATGCCCACAGGCCTGAATTCCTTGATCAGACATTTCTACTGTGCTTTTTCCACTTTTTAATCTTTTCTCCAGTCTCACAATTTTTCTGTCATTCTCTTTTTATTCTTTTGCTCATTTTTTCCTCACGTTTTTTGTCTTGCTTTCCATTTTCTTCCAAATTTTTATTGTTATTCTTTATAATCCCATTTGCTCTCACATATATTGTCCTTCACACACTATATGAAGTTATGTTCCCAGCGATTCTTCTGTGCAGGTGCAAGATCTGTGCTTTCCTGTTTGTGTGCATTTACTTTTTTTCAGTTGTGCTTAGAAGTTAGTGGATCAGGGCTTCTCTTTCTGTGACCCTCTTTAGATGAAGCTACATGTTCTGCATTTTTTTACATTTCTGACACTTTTTTTAATGTCCAGGTGAATTTCTGTGGTTTCTGAGCAATTCAGGATGGGTCTGCTTCTGCCATTTCTTGAATCACTAGTCAAAAGTGGTTTTTTGGGAAAGGGACATGAATAAAGATGGTGTGAGAGGAGGAATTAAGGAGTGTGGCCATTCGGTAATTTCAAGCAGAATATCGCTCCTGCTGTACATTTTTCTTCATAAGCTTTTCTTCTGCTCTTGTCTATAGCTGATAGTTTTGTGTAAGATCTGCTTTGGGATGCCAGATATATACATCAAAACTATGTGAGACATGCAAATAGTAGGTACTGCCAAGATCCTTTTATCACAGTAATTAATGTTTGTCAAATTACCATTCTCTAACAAGAATTTTGAGGTGAAATTTTGAATAGTCTTAAGAGAAATTGTCTTTGTTGATTTGAGGATGTGCCTATTTATCTTTCTCTTCCTCCTTTATGTAAAAGCTCGAACATTTTAAGCAAGTTGAAATAGCAAAGATTAAAATGGAGGAGAAGGTGCAGACGCAGAAAGAAATCTCTGAGCTGCGCCATGAGTTAGAGAAGACGCATCAAGCAAAGTCTGAAGCCTTGATTTCTCGTGAAAAGAATGCTATTGAGAGGCTTCAAAAGCAGCAAGAGGTGAAGTTCAGAATATTTTTTTTCCTAACCTATTGTAAAATGATTCAGTGAGTTTGTTAGACTGTTCTTTAATCTTTGGGTGATTTACCTTCAGATCTTACTTGGCTTAATTGGGAAAACTTCGAATTCACTTTTGTTCTCATAAGTAGGAGCACACATTTAGCTACTACAAGAAGGAGTATGGTTAAATACCTAAGTAGAGGTGGCTGGAAAAGCAACAGTTCTGCAAGCTGAGATCTAAATGCAATAAATACTTTTGAATCTGTTTTAATAATTTTGCTGTTTTAGTAGATTTTTAATAATCTGTTTTAATAATTTTTTTAATTTAGATCACTGATTTTTTTTTCACAGGAAGTTGAACACAGCTTTTAGTTACACTCTTAAGTTCTTGTAGCTGCTAAGAATAAATGGAATAAATAGCTTGTATGGTACAGATATGCTGTTTCTGTTTGTCTTTATATATTGAATATTATAAATAACCACCATCTTTACTGTAAGCTAGCATCTCGTTTCATTTCTGTGAACACTTCTGTGTTGATGAGTTACTCCTTTGGGTTGTTGACTCTTGGTGTATTGCCAGGGTAGTAACTGTTACTACAGCACACAGTAATTTGTGTGTAGTTCTCAACTGCTAATCCCAATCTCTGTTACTTCTCAGTTTTTGAAAGAATAGTTTGTTTCCTCTTCTGTTGCCTGTTTGCCCGGGCACCTCCCTGCTGTCTGCAGCTGACCTTCATATCCAAGTAACAGTTATCCACAAATGCTTACCAGATTTTTGCTTTGGTGTGGTGGTTTTATGGTTTTGCTTGTCTTGGCTTTTTCCCTGAGAGCATGTGGCATTGGTTAACAAAGCAGTTGTACAGGTCTCTATGTAAATTATTATAATATTAAACATTTTATCACCATGCTATGAATTTATTTCATGGTTGTGTCCTTAGAAGCTGACAAGAAAACATCTATGTTATGCTATCAGTCTTCTTCTGTGGGCATGAAATAAATTCAGTAATGAAAAAAAACCCTACCAATGACTAGATCAACATAGCTGTCAAGTATTGTGTATGAATGTTTGCTTTCCCTTGTCAGCTTCTGCACTCACTGAGAACTTTGTTTCATTTACCTGGGGATTCTTGTATCAGAGTTCAGGTATATTTACATTAAAGACGTCAGGAGGTTTGGCCCATGTGATGACTTTATGTCCAGGAAATGTGGCTTGAGAAACTGCTCTGTTTTTTGTATCAGGAATAGCAACTGAATCTGTCAGCACTGTCAAATGCACATGGCTTTCAAAGTTGATATAAGGGTCCATATGGCAAAATCATAATTCTCTTCTTAGACCTAGGTTTTTTTGTTTTGTTTTGTTTTTTGGGGTTTTTTTGGGGGGTTTTTATGAAATAATGTCTTTTTTGCTTAAGGGCAAAAAAAGCCGTTTTTATTAATAGGAAGATGCATGGGCTTTGGTGTTAATATGTTCATCTCTTGGAGAATCCTTTTTACAATTTTTCCTGAGTTCTCTAAATTAAACTGCAGAAATTGAAAGGCTGTTGGTTTACTCAGCTTCAGTTTTAGATCATGTTTTATCAGTTGGTTTCGGTATTTGTTTCTTCAATTACTTTTTTATGAAGAACATACAGACCTGTTTATTAAAAAAAAAATTCAAGTGCTTGGTCATGTTTATTCTGTAATTTTTTTTAACAATTTTTCCTTTTACATGAGTTTTAATCAGTGCTATTTTTTAAAGGAAAGGTTTATGGGTAGCCAAAAGTGACTCCATCCAAAACATTTTTACTCTGAGTGAAAGTAGAAAGGGAATTAAAAAAAGATAACATCTAGAATCAATTTTAAGTATTTCATATAATGACTAAATAAATAATGTTTATGGGAGTAAGATCGGTCAGTCCCTGAAGAAGATCCTTTTAAGTTTGAATGTGTTAAACAGTAAATATCTGTATAAAGTGTGAAGTAAAACTAAGGATAATATTTTGTGATTCAGATAGAAGCAAAGGAAGTGTATGCTCAGAGACAAAGTCTGCTGAAAGATATTGAAGCCATAAGGACCAGGGAGGCAGAACTGAAGCAAAGGATGGAGGCATTTGAAATGTAAGTTGCTGAAGGATGTTTACAATGCTAAATGATGCTTCTGTAAAGCATGCTTCAAGATGTTTCTGCTTCTGTGATGTTGAAATAGATTATGTAGCCCAGAAGTTATGTTTTACATTTTGAGCAGTATTGTATACTGTCTCTGTCAGTAAGGGTATCTCATACAAAAAGATGTTTCTGTTTTTTTCTATATCATCCCATCCAGCCAAAACAAGTTCAACATTGATTTGGAGGCAAGGAACCAGATGCTTGCTTTCCAGTGCTTAAATTTAAAAAACCCAGCCCCCAAACAACACAGTATGTAACCCTAACACTCATGAGACATGTGTATGAATATTTTGCCTCATTAGTTTCGTGTTTTGGGGTTGTGGGTTTGTTGGTTTTTTTTTTTTAAATTTGTCCTTAATAAGATCAATTTTCTTTAGTTAAATAAAAAAAATAACTGAACTATTTTTGGCCAAACTTTCAATATGACTTAATATTGTTACTTTTGTCATCTGTTTCTTGTAGCAAAATGAGTATCCTGCTAACAAAAACTTTGGGTTTTTTATCAACCCAGCAGAGGGTGCTGATAGAATAGCATGCTCAGCACTCTTTCCTTTGAAGTGTTTCTGGTGTGGGAAACTGAGCCAGGGTTATCCTGGGATAGCTGCATAATAAATTGGTACTGAATTTTAAATAGGGCAATTTAGTTTGTGTCACATCTCCATGCTCTTAATGAACTACAGTGACAGAGCCTGTGATGATTTCAAATTGCTACAGTATTCCAAGGAAGCACATCACCCTTTGATGTCTATAAATGTTATTGAAAAAAAAAAAACAAAACCAAACTAAAGCTTTGACTTTAGAGCTGGTCATTGTCTGTATATTTCTGGATATTTCAGCACGCAGAAAGTTCAGGAGGAGAAAAATAAAGCTATAGATGATGCACTTCGGCGTCGTGAGGTTGCTGTGAAGAACATAGAGGAGACATATGACCAAAAGCTGAAGACAGAACTCTTAAAGTAAATGTTTATTTTCTCTATAATAAGACACATGATAGTTCCTATGAAAACAGAATAATAAATTCTGTAGGATTTCTTCTGAAAAGCATAGCAAAGCAAGGACTTTGAAAACATGGGTTTATGTTTTTGTTTTAGTCAGATTGAATCTTTTACGTTTCTGCTTAGCTATTTGTTAGTAAGTTTGCTATACAAAATAATTATCTTTTGGTTATAGGTTTTATTATTGCTGTGGTTTAAATTCTGTGTCTATATCTGGAAAAGGGATCTGACATTAGGATGTCTGTTTAGACAAGAGAATCTGAAGCAGTATTAGTTACTTCCTTTGACCCCAGTTAAAAGAACTGACCATTTTATGAATGCAGAAGAGGCATGAAGGGGAAATCAGTGTTAAAGAGATGTTACAAGTTTCTTGGAGAAGGGGTGAGAGACACATTAGTCCATTTTACAGACAGACTGGCTCTTACCTTCAGCCCTTGCCATTTTTGAAGAGGGATTCTCTGATACAGATCTCCCCCTTTTATTGCCTACCTTCTGCGTGAACCTGGTCTTAAGGAATTCACAGTCATCTCTGACTTCTTTTAGGGTGTTGCAATGGGTTGCAATGCAATATCCTAACTTTGCCATTGTACTTTCTTGTAGTACCTTGATCAGTTGAAGGGTTCCTTGATTCTTCGATGCAGACAAGTGCTCTTGGCATGTCACAAACCTGTCTCAGGCAGATAAACCAAATGACTGATGTATCATTACTTTTTATTGCAAACCAGGGAGCGGTATTATCTGTGTTCAGAAATTATTAGTATTATCTGTGTTTGGTCTTTAATTTAAAGAGCAAAGATGTTGAAAGTAGGTTTTTGTAAAAATAATCCCTCAGCATTTGATGGTTTTGTTAGAGAACAGTGAAATGCAGCTAACTGACTCACCTTGGTATCTTATTTTATCTAGTATATAACAGCTAGTTACAAATAGTGATTGCAAAGTTCTTTCAGAACAAGAGGAAAAGCAAAGCATTTTAATGATAAACTGCTGCTTGGCTTATTTTATCAACATACAAAATATTTTAAGACATGCTGCAGGTGCTCAGAAAGACAAGATCCATGTCCTTTTGTCCCAAATCATTGATCAAAAGTATTAAAGAACTGCTGTTTATTGTACAGAAGTAGTGATGCTTGCTAGCAAATTAATATTTTTATTTTTGCACTAAACATTAAATGCCAAACTTGGGATAAGGGTCTGAATGGTCTGCACCATTTGCAGAAATGCAGGAGGGTGGATTTGGCTATATCTGAAACCATTTATTATTATGTCCCAGTCATGTAAAATGCTGAACTTTCTTAGCTCCTGTAAATTCCAATACAATGGAGTGGCACAGTTGAATGATGGCTGGGCTGTGAATAGTGGTGTACCTGGGCAGTGCTCAGTGTCTCACTGGTGGTGTGCAGAGAATCTCTGGGGCCAGTTCTTTGGCCCTTATTGTCCAACACCTTCGTCTGGATGTGTGCATAGGGCATCCTCAGCTTTGAACATGAGGCTTAATTAAGAGGAATCATTTCCACTACAAATGGCAGTTTCAGTTCAGGCAGATTTTGACAAGGCTGGGGATTATGCCAGTGCAAATCTTAGGAATTTTAACAAGGAAAACTGCAAAGCTCAGTGCTCAGGGCAGAATAGCCCTATGAAGTTGCATAAATGGGGAAAAGTAATTGACTGAGGAGCTGCAGTTCTGAGGAGGAAGTGGGTGAGTTACAGTGAATTCGAGGTTGATTATGAGCCAGCAGCATGTTCTGGCAAATAAGGCAAGCAGTATGATGGGTAAGATTAGAAGTAGCATGGCCAGCAGATTGAGGGAACTTACTGCCCCCTTAAGGTGTTGAGGAAGGCTATGCTAGGAATACCAGGCCCAGGTTTGGGCTTCCCACTTCAAAAAGGTCTTGAAGAAACTGGAAAGGGCTTGGTAAACTCTCTCAGGATAGTTATTGGACTCTCAAATGTGACCTCTGAGTTCATATGACAAAGACTGGAAATTGTGGTTTGGGAGATTTAGCTTGGACATAAGGAAGAAATCTACTGGGAGAGTAGTGCGGCCTTGGCACAGGTCATCCAGGGAGGCGGTGGAATATATGTCCTTTGAGGTTTTCAAGACTGGCCTAGGAAAGCCACAGCTGCCCTGCCACCTGTAGGTGGCAATAGTCTGGCTTTTTGAGGAGGTGATTGAATGAGATCATTGGCATGGCCCTTTCCAGCCATTTTGGTGGCTCTGCAATAATTAATTTTGTCAATAAATGATTGTGTGATTATAGTTTAGTTTGGGAAAGAATGGAATTACACAAATGCCTGTGCATGTGTGCACATGAATCCTTTGGGAATGCATGATTCTTTCTGTTTCTAGATATCAGCTTGAATTAAAAGAAGAATACATAGCCAGAACCAATAAAGTTACTGAAGATGAGAAAAAAAATAAAGGTAACTATCCGTCTGAGATTGCTAAAGTACCTGTTTATCTCTAGAGCTTTTACTGTCAGATGCCAAACCACTGCTGTTACTGAACAGTCCTGGTGTTCAGTGGTACAAGGGACAAAAAAGCCATCAAAACAGATGACAGTTCAGCAACAGTGACAGTTCAGCAGCTCATTGCTGTTCAGAATGCAGTGGGAACCAAAAACTGCTGCTTTGCACAGAGGCTGCAAAGCATTCCTGGTTTTTCAGTGTCCCATTTCCGTTGGAAGTCCTACTGGCTCATTCAAGCTTTAACTGAGCTCTGGTACAGTCCCCTGAACAGTTGCCAGTTTCTACATTTATTGTGCACAAGATGTTTAATTGGAGCTTGTGGAAGAGAGCCGGAGCAGATAACAGGGTTAGGCTTTTAAGTTAGGGACCTGTAAGAAATTATATATCACGGGCATATGAATTTGATTTACTTAATTCTAAATGTGTATATGCATATGTATACATTTATACATACAGCGTGATTTACTTAATTTTGAAGGCATGTATATGGCATTCAGTCACTTTTATGTCTTAAATTAAATTGAATTTTGGGCTTAGCAGCTTAAAACTGTTTTCTGCTGATACAGTTTTTTACTGTAATACTCTACTAATTTTAATTCAGCATTTGTAATGCTCCCTGCAGAGAAAGCTATGCTTTTGCATGAAGAAGCCATTGCTGTTAATTCAAAAAAGGAGGAACTCAAGCAAGCTGTATCACGCACCAAAGAGCTTGAGGTAATTGTAAATACGAATTTAAAGAAGCTGTATTCTAATTGGTGTAGTTGAGGTATGTTACAAATAAAAAATAAAAGGTGAAATAAAAATAATTCTTAAGTACTACAGCGGTTCATAAGCTTTTAAACTGTTCTTTATCTGCAGCTGGATTTGGAGTCAGTGAAGGCCCAGGTTCTGTTGGTAAATAAACAGAATCAGTTGTTGACAGAGAAACTGAAAGAGGTATCAGACTACCCTTTGCTAAAGGAGGAGAAACTGGAGCTCCAAGTCCAGAATAAACTACTTAGGCAACAGTTGGATGAGACTCGCAGTGAGAACCAGCATCTTCGAGACAGTCAGTGTGAATGATTTAGTAATTTTCTTGTTTATGTTTCTCTACAAGTCTTTGTTTAGAAATAAATTTTCATTAAAATGCCTTCTTTATATTATGTTTGCTAGTAGTTTGCATGAAGCCCAAGCTAGTGTTTGCATATAATTAAACAGTCTTTGGCATAAGTTTTTTTTTTTTAATATGTCTCTGTGGGAGAAATCCTGTGGTACCTGTAAATTGGAAGGATATCCCTTTCACCCTGTGAAAAAAGCAGTGCAATATTTCTAACCAAAGCATTAGTATGGTTAATAATGGTAAAAAAGCATGGCATTATTAAGTGCTTGCCTCACAATAGTAATAAATACAAAGTATTTTTAATGTGCATCTGATATTACAGAAGAGCAGAGATGTATGTGCAGTTACATAAGGTATGTATTTTTCTTCCCGTGTAGGACAGTCTGGGTCTAGTTCTTAAAAGGACTACACCAATGAAGATTTTGGTCCTTTTTAAAAGGAAGAAGAAAAGTATCCCCAAGTACTTTATTCAGATAAAGCCTTGTTATGTTCCTAAAATCAAATCAGCTTTAGATGTTCGCGGGGTATAGTGTAGAAAAGTGCACAGTTGTTATTCTTTGTCTGAGTGTCCAGTGTTTCTCTTTTTGGATAGAGCTGTCCCAACCTTCAGCAGAGTACCTGGCCTGCCAAGTGGAGCTGAGGAGAGTGGAGCATTCCAGGAGGCTGGTGCTGGATGAATTTGAAAGTCATAAGCAGATGTTGGAAAAGCAGCTACAAAGTGAGGTGAATTATCATTTCTAAATTATTTCAATCTTTTCTTCTTCTTCTCATCTCATTCACAATTGTCCATGTACCCATGCAGGCTGTTTAGCATGCAGTTAAAAAGATTGTTTGTACTGTGCTTATTTTTATGTAAACAACTCTAAAGAAAACAAAACATCACCACACCAAAAAACTACCAAAAAATAAAACCAACCCAACATAACCAAAGTAAATCTTACTGAGTCAACAAATTGTCAATGCTGACTTTCGGTTGGGTTCTATATGTATATGGTCCGACTGGACCTGAAAAACATTTCGAAACCAAGTATTTGGCCAGTTGAGATTATTCTTTTGGTTTGAATTGTGCTGGTTTTTGTTTTTCTCTTGATCTCCTATAGGTTGAGCGTTGTGCCCAGTTAAAGGCCCAACTGTTAGACTCTGAAGCTACTGTCAGAAAGTTAAATTTGCAGGTTGAAGAACTGAAACTGCAAGTGAAACAAACACAGGCAGGTTGGTATCTTACACCAGACTGGTCCTGTATGAAAGACAAGTATAAGAAATTCCACAATCTTAAAAAAGCTGGAGTTGTGTAGAACTAATACGTCACCAGGGGGTTCATTTTAAAATAAAAAGTTTTAAATAAAAATTATTTAAAAGCCCAGTTTAAAAAACAGACTCATTACAACTTCCTTTTGTAAAACAAACATATAGGAGGAGAGGAAAATACTCCTCCCCGAGCACTTGCATATTTTTATTGTCTGTCTTTCCTCAGTATACAGACATTAATGTTTGCTGATAACATAAACAGCATTTTTCAGCAGGCAACTTGTGTTTTAATGCATTTTGATTTTTGAATGTTCCTAATAAAATAATTAATTTGAAATTGTATTTTATACCTCAGAAATTTAAATCTAACACTTAAACAGATTTAGTAAAATCTAGTAAGTTTTGCCTAACTTACGCTTAACTTACCTTGTATGGGTATTAGAAACAGGGGCACTTATATAAAGCAATTCAGTCTGCTGAAGAACTGTACTTTTAAAGATGCCTGTGTGTCAAATTGCTAATATCAAGTATTGTAAATGAAATTTTTATTATATGTATTTAATGTAAAAATATGGAATTAAATTCTGCAATGATTATACATTACATACAACATGTGTTGCATCATAGTTCAGTATATGCAGTATTTTATGTTGTTCACTGGACTGATGTACTTATTTATGGTACATGTATCGGTACTACGTGAAATTGAAAATTTGTTAGTATCACAATAGCAAATATATATTTAAATTAAATGACTGAAAGTACTTTAGGAACTTTTATTTTACATCAGAGTTAATGAAGTCATTGAAGAACCATTTATGTAGCATAAAAACAAGGTTGTAAATTTGCTGAGAAAGATACAGCTCTATAGATCGGTCTTTTGGGCTTGTTGAAGCATTCAAGTGCAAGGAAGCAGACAGCCCCAAAACATTCAATGTCACTGGCAATTTTAGAGTACTTTTAATGAAAAACATACCGAAAACATTTTCTACGTGCTATGTTGTTTTTCTCAAAATTTCTTTTTTGATCTAAATAAAGGGAAACTGTTAAGACTTGCGGCATACCCTGTGTTCCTTAGACTTTAACAGCAAGGTTAGATATAATGTGTCCAAGGTGGTAATGTTTTCATGTTTATTTAATTTGTTTAAACATAATTTTTAAAATAACATTGTAGAGTATATACTTAAGGTAGTTCTACGTGGAAGAATTATATATTTCAAAAACAGCAGTGGTAATTTGCAGCTTTGGAGCTACATTAAAAATACGTTTAAATCAATTTTAATTAAACCATTAAATTATTAAAATGTAAGCCAATTCCTTGGTAAAATCATTTTGATCAAAGTGGAATTTAAATGCCATACTTTACTATTTCTGTTTCATTGTGGATCTCCCTCTCTCTCTCTCTCTTTAGTATCACTCAGTTTCTCTTGCTCTTATTTAGCTCTGGAAAACGAGGTGTATCGGAACCCAAAGCCGTCACTTGTCGACCGCTCTGTCCTTGACTTCCTTGGGGACAAGATCGTGCCCCATGACATTTATGTGGATGGTACTTTGCTGAGGAATCCGGGGCTGGCCAGTGTGGGGACGGTCAGTGCTGTGCCAGGGCCTGGCTATCGACAGCAGCCGCAGCCACGCAGCGCCTCCCCGGACTCAGAGCTGGAGGGCATGGCTCAAGTCTGGGCGAGGGTGAAGGAGCTGGAAAAGAAGGGCGAGTACTTTGATGAAGCCTACAGGACTTGCCATCACAGAGTCATGCAGAATGCAGCTGCAAGCAGAACACCAAGGAAGACGCACTCTCCTTTAATTCTGCAACATCCTCTTAGTAGACACCCTTGGACTACTGAGCATGAACTGCTAGAGGATAATCCCAGCTCCCCACATTCCCCTCTGAGCAGCCCAAGAGGTGAAGAACACATCAAAAGAACTGGGCAGGTTGATATCTTTAAAAATCCATTAACGCCACCAAATGGAGGAGCATCTCCTTCAAGGCGCCTTTCTTCTACACCCATTTCCAAATCAAAGGGAGACCTCAGTAACAAGAAAATTCCAGATGGTAAGTCACAATTGTTAATGAGGTGCAGTGTTGGGGTTTTACTTCCTGTTCCTCTTGTGCTCTGGGAAGAGAAAGATTTAGCAGTGTTTGTCTTTCCCTCGTTTTTTACTAAGATGCAGGAGAAATCAGGACATGTGGTTTTGCAGGAGACAGAACATTCCAGCGGCTTGGAGTATTGCTTCTTCCTGGAAACAAGTACTGGAGAAGTATGTTGAGGGAAGTTAAATATGCTTTAGGGAGCTTTCAAAAGAAGACTTCGCCATATGAATCATTACAGGTGGAACCTTACGATATGCAGTGGTTCACTCAAAAGTTGCTATTAAGTTGCTATAACATTGCTACTTTGCAACATTAATTGTAATTTCTTAACCCTCCTATATGTCTAACTTTTCATTTAACTGCTGTAGTTAAAATGTGTGGCAGAAGATGTCTTTGGCTTTTCTTAAATGGAGCTTTCCAGTCTGAAAGGTCCAGATTTCCTTTTGTTTGTTCTTTTTGCTGTGACATCTTTATCAAATATTCCTGAGCAATTGTAAAGAGGAAGGGTTTAGTGTTTGGTCATGATTAGAAAAGTTTAATTTGCTATTAGTAACACAGTTTCTAGTAATTGTTTCATTTTTTGTTTGTTTGTTTGTTTGTTTGTTTTTAAGGACAGTACTCAGAAAAGCAAGCAAAATAGAAATTAAATGAAAATTTTAAAAAAAAATCTGTTATTTCAAATCTGCAGTACATCTGCTTCTTGAGTGATGCTGTTCTTTTCACCCTGGCTCAAAGGGGATTTAATAGAATGAAAAAAAGATACAGTAACAGAAAAAAAAAGATAACGATCAGCTTCTCCATGAAGGAAGGTTAAATACAAGGGCAGCTTAGTTTGGAAGAGAGGTTGCTGTGCTGTGGGAAATCTTGAAAACAGTGAGTGATACGAAAATGGATGATTACTGCTTCACAGCCCCCAGAATCCTGTGACATTGAAAGGAAATTAAATGAAATTAAATAAATGAAATAAAATTAAATGCTTTTTTATACTATGAGTAAGTTGTGTAATATATTGCTTCTGTGGGACCAAGTGTAGATGCAGGAATGAAACTTCTCTGTCAGGAGTATCCAAAGAATTATTGATTGAAGAAAGGTAAGGGTGGGTGTTGCCAAAAGTAAGATATGAATATTCTCCTTTTTCAGTTGTAGTTTAGTTTTGTTTGGTAATGGGCAGTGTTAGAAACGGGTTACAAACACTCTGATGGGCTGTGGCTCTCTCTGTGTTTTTGCATGTAGAGTATCATACTCTCTTACTGAAAACATATTTGAGACTTGAACTACCAAAGCAGTCTTTTATGTTTTAAGTTCTGTCAGCTTCTGTATAAAGTACCCACAGACTATTTGTTTGGCACTGCACACAAACAAAACTTTTCATAATACTAGGTTTTTGTTGAAAAATTAGGAAATGTTAAAACTACAGTTGTGTGCATAACTTGAACAATCTTACCTGTCTTCGTACTTTTCAGAAGCTACTTACAGGATGGCAGATCTCTTTTTCCCGTTGGATCTGTTCTTTGCTTAATGCACAATATTAATTGTTCTGGAGAGGGGTAAGAGTTGAATAACAAAGGAGTGCATTACCTGACTGAGGAGTTACAGAAGTGGAGTGGTATGGAGTGTGGGAAGCCAGGCTGCAGCCAGGGGATAGGATCTTAAGGTTAGCTTCCGTGCTAAAGTGCTGTTAGTGTGGTTTGTCAGCTCCCAGTTAGATTGCTTCCCTGCTGAGATGTCACTTCTGTTTCAGGGGTCTTCTGAGGAGTGCTTTTATACTGGTATATATATATTGTTCTTTTCTGCTAGAGATGACTGAAGCACCAGGTATGGTTTTGCTAGAAAACTGAAAGTCATTCTGGAAGCTTCTATGGAGCTTTTCGGTGCTGTTGAAAATACCAGTCTGAACAGCTCAGGGTAAATGTAAAGAGGTAGAAGATACCATGCATGTGAGTCTGAGATCTGTTTTTCCTTTAATTGAGGTTAAGTGCAACTCAGGTGTCAGCACCTATCTCTGGAAAATGAAAGGAAGAAATATGTCCTCCTCTAAAATACTTGCAGCTGGCAGATCCAACAGCTGTTTTACTGTATAATATGCAAGTGGAAGGATTATGCAGCTTTTTCTTTTCCTTTAAATTAGCTCATGCATTTGACCATCTTCCTTCTAAGCCCATGCACATCTCACCAATAATGCATGTGTTCTACAACCAGACTTGTCTGAGAAATGGTAGGACAAATAACCAATACAAATTATGGGTTTTTTATTCTGCAGACATCAGGAGCTCATCCCTTACCTCTTCACAGCGGAGTGTTGACCAGGTTCTTTCTCCTATTTCAAAGCCACATTTGCTTTCATCTTCTGAGTCTGTTCCTTCCTCACCATCCAGTCTTAGCCAGAAAACCAGGTAACATTGTGTACAAAGGAACATTTTAAAGCTATTTTTTAAAGAAACATTTATCTAATCTTTCATGGTGATAGCTGCTTTTACAAAATCAAGCAAGCCATTAATTTTATAAGTGAAAACTTTTCTAAAGATAAATAAAGATTTCCATTTTGAATATCATGCCTTGAGTGGAACTCGGTTATAAAAAGCCCAAATACTTTGGTTTGCTTTCAGCAAAGCTATGTCTCTTTAACTGTGTCTCCAGTTTTCACATCTGTTACCTGACTGATGAGCTTTTGCTAATTGAAGCATTTGAATTTCTGCTGCCTGTTTGAGAATTTAAATCAAGGCAGTTGTACATTTTCACTTCATTCATTAGCAAGCTGTAATGCTAATTTTTTTTTTTCCCTCTCTGAAGAACTTGTTCACATGCCTGTTTTCAAAATAGGATTCTTCAGTCTCCTTTGCATGTGGGAATGGGATGGGTAGCATAACTTTTTTCTTTTGTTGTTTTTTTAAAAGATCTTTTTAAGATCAATTAATAACTTTAAAAAATTAGGCTGCATTAAAATGACTTGTCTTTCGTCTCTGTATTTCCTATTTCTATGCCTAAAGTTTTTCTGTTCTTTGTGACCCCTGTCGCCTCCACTCTCCAAAACTAAGAATCATGAATGTGTGTCTTCAGAATCAGCTCTAGTATTTAACTTTCAATATTTTTTCCTAAGAAGTGTCAATTGAATTGTCCTTAACCTCCTAGCCATCATTCCCAATTTGATGGCTGAAGAAAGACAGCTTGTGCTGAGGCAGTGCTAGCAGGCATTCACAGGGCTTTCTTATTTTGTTGTTATCAAGGCTTCAACTTACATTTAATGTAGAGAGGGTCTCTTACCTGGTTAGAATTTTGGGAGAGGCTTTATGGTTTTTGCCTTCAAACTGAGCTGTTGGGATTTTTAGGGACTGTGAGGTCAGTAGCCTTTAAGTATTCCCTTAAGGCTCTGTCTCCTTTCCTTACTCTCACATTTTCTATGGTATGTCTCAGATTTCCTGTATTTCCCTGACAGACCTTAAAAAGTGAATGTTGAATGTTAACCTGCATGTTGAGGTGATGGGGGAAAATGTTCTAATCCTGTGAGGGACCATAATTCTTGGAAGGATTTTGTAGACTGCATCCTGCTTGAAGAATAAACAGTATGAGCAAGTTGTGCTGCAGAGGACAGACTCTGGGAAGGCAGCTATGGTTTGTTGTTGATTTCTTGGGTTTCTTATGACAAAGCAAGGGTATAAGGTCCCAATAATTGTCTTGAACTTGCTGCTTTCCCAAGACTTTCTTAAAAGAAAAACATTCTTTGGTTGTGTATTTTCTAATTTCATGTGCCTTGGACTGTTTTCTGTTACATGAAATATTTGAGAAATGCATGTGCGGGCTTTTCCAGTTATTTACTCTTATTATTAGGCAAATGCCACATCACTGATATGTATTGTGGGATTAGTTTATGACCTGTCAATTTTAAGTGGCAATGGGAACTTTGAAAAGAAAAGCAAAGCGAATATGATGCTGTAACATCCGTTACAAGCCGTTAGAAGTCAGACCTCAGTCGGAGGAGAAAAACAATTGCTTTTGTGACTACAGGAGCTCCTTGTTTGTTTATGTTCCAAGATATGAGTGGTATGAAGGAAGCCAATAAACACACACAGGAAGACTAGAGTGATAAGGCAGATTATTACCTAATTTTTTGTTTATTTGTTAGTTTAGGCCTGAAGAAATCACGTGAACGTTGTTACCGAGGCAGTGGGTTCTCTGTCTTTCTAGCAGTATTGCAGGACACAGTATTGAAGAAAATGGCATGTGTGTCCTTGAATCTTGCACCCTTAAGAATTATTTAACCCCTAACCATTTCTGTGAAGAAAAGACTCAAAACATAAAATAGACTTCCAAAACCTCAAAATTTCATTTACTCTGTCCTATTTAATTTATAGGGTATTTTTCCTCACTGACATCACTGAACTATCCTTCTGACAATGCAAATTTATTTGTTTGTGCCCAGATTCACTTTTTGTTTATTAAAAACAAAGTCTCATAGTTGGGGGTGTGTTTTGCATTGTTTTTATTGTTTATTCTCCACTTTAGCCCCATGGAAGACCTGTATTCCTTAGAAACTGTAAGCACAAACATACTTAGGCTGTGATGAAGAGCACCAGCTGGTGTGAAGTAAGCTCCTTTATGAAGTGCTGATGCTGAATTTCATTAGTGACCTGCAGTCCTTTTGCTGTTCTGGTTCTGGTCAGAGTTTAGTAGCTGGGTCACGTGGGACACATTGTTCTTTCACATTATCTTTCTGATGAGATAAACGGGGATTTAGAACAAGGGCACTAACCCCATTTTTGATAGAACCCAGATTTTCACCCCTGCATCTCTGTTTTGCCAGACATCTAATCCTAATACATTTCAAACACATCTGTTAAGATGACATCAAAATGGGAATTAAACTGTAACACAGAGCTTAAAAAGGCAAATTTCTTAATTTCAGTTGACTGTCACAATTCATTGTATTTCTCCTTTTTTGTTGTTTTTTCTTACTCCTTTTATTTTGTTTTCATGTAATGAATTTATGTCACATAAAGACCTTGGGGAAAGGCTGTGGGGAAATGGAGTGGACTTTTGGTAAAAGTTAGAGAATTGGATTTAAATAACCTAAATTTGAGTCAGAAAGTGTCATGGATTTTCAGTTTGGTTTAGTCTATTGCTTAGCATGTGAGTGAATTTCAGACTGCTATTTGCTTACAAGTTCAGCATTTATATTTATTTTATTATCTATATTCTTCCTTTTTTCCAGACTTCACAGTCAGCAAACAGATAAACAAGATTTCAGTGATATCCACAAACCAGAGAAACTAAAGTATGAGGATCTTGAAGAACACATTTATACTCTCAAAGGTATGTTTTAGTGCATTTCAGAGAGTTGTTTAACACCTTAGGGCTTAACAGTTAGAGGACAATTGTCTTCATAATTTTAAGACTGTAGTTGGAGAGAAAAATTTCTGACTGATTTTGGAATTAAGGAAAACAAATGCCTCAGATGTTGAGGGATTAATTTTCTTCATTCTTGCATCTTTAGGTAAGTGTATGTAGTAATAAGTAGACATTAAATTGAGTTGGTTGTGAAATTTGTACCAAATTTGTTCAGAAATCTTGCATAAACTCATTCTGATTAACACTATAGGTCTGACAGTTGTTTTGGTATGTTTTAAATTGTGTAGGATTTTTCTTTAAACAGAAAAGTGTACCAGTATATGAACTAAATTGAGGCTTTATTATATTTGCTTCATAAATTAGAACTCTGAGGAGTGTTCACCATGGACCAATATAAAAAAAATATTACCATTCTAAAGATAAGGTTTTGTAGCTGTTGCATGCACTCTTGATTTTTCCTTCAGTAACTGAGGCTTAAATAGTATTATGAATTAGAAGTTGCTTTAGGGTGTATGTGTAAATGTGTGAAGAAGTCTGGCAATTGTGCTGTCATTAATCAACATTAATCTGAGTAGTTTTGGACCATGTGGGTTCAGTTACCGAAACCTGATTTTATCCTCACTTTTTCTGCTCTCAGGTCAGTATTTTATTTGTTTGCATTTCTGGTCTCTGTTGATTGCATGCTGTAAAATGTTTCCTTTTCTCTGTATGCCACAGGGTCAGTTTTCAAAAATCTTTGAGGTAACTAAGGTACTGTAGAAAGAGAAGGATGATACAACTTAAATGTACTTTATAGCCATTTATATATGGAGTGAGAAATAGAAGTGCAGTTACTGCCTGAGTTCTTAGTTTTTCAGCATTTGGGTGACATCCTAATGTTGAACTTCAGCAGCCTGATCTCCCATGAAAATGTGGCCCTAAAGTAAGTGAAGTTGTCAATGAGAAAGATGTGAACAGCAAGCTAACCTTTCCTATTTCCAGATTTCGTTAGGTGTGTAGAGCCCTGAGGCTGGTGGACATGTGGCATTGTGTGGTGTAACTGAACTCATAATTGGTGAAGAGATTGTAATTGTTATATTGGGAGAGTTAGGGGTACTTTCTTTGAAACCAGTGATTTTAACTGGTGTGTGTGTTTTCCTGAATCCCAGACTGGCTTATTCTTTGGTTGTGGTTAGGTCATATGGAAGATGGAGTGGAGCCCTTGCTCACTCTCCTGACCCTGTGAGAATGTGGCTTTCAGTATTTTAAAAGGAACCAGCCAAAAAAAGATACTTGTTTAAACAGCAGATGTGCTGATGGTGTTTAGTGATAACTAGCAGAAGATAATGCCTCGTCTGTGCATGTCTCTGTGAAGCTTTACTCATTACTCAGTTGGTTTTATTTATCTCTTTTAGTTTCCTTTTTATAAGCTTTAAATACATTATTTGAATGTGAACCAAGCCTGTAGCCACTAACGGTTTCTGCTAATCTCACATTTTAATTAGACTTGTATTTATTTGTTTAATTTTGTATGAGAGACTTTTGGGAATATGTTACATATTTCACTTTAATTTTATTACATATGACAACAAACTGGCATTTTCTCGGCAATTAGGGCTGAGGATGCTGTGCCCAAGTAAGGTACATCATTTAGTGATGTGTGGTAGTCCATAATTGTAAGAGTTCACACATGCTGATGATTTCTCAATCAACAGTACTTTAGTTGGGTCAGACTGCATGAAAAGACAATCTCAGTAAGTAGGAGGAAATCAGAATGGCTAAAAAGGAGGAGGTAGCTCAGGACAAATTGCAGGGAGAGGTGGGTAAGAAAGTTAAATCTAAGAAGTAAATACAGAGAAAGACACAATAAAGAATGAAGTTGATATCAGTAGAAAAAACAATGAATTAAAGGACATACCAGAAAATATGGAATACTTTTAGTCCTACTGTGAGTTCTAGAAAGAAAAGATCAGCAGATTCTGTTGGTAGCAACTACTTTTAGGTGATGTGCTCATCATGAGGGAATAACACATCTCTTGCTGTCCGCCCTTAAAAAGGGAGTGAAAGTGTACAAAGAGAGTTATCTTTTTTCTCCTTTGCAGAGTAGTTAATTAAAGATGTTTCATACTGTAATGTTTTTAGTTTGAGTTTCTTTGTTTGTTTATGTTGTTAGCAGTCATTTTGAAGTTAGATGTCATATTTAACCAGGACAAATTTATGAAAGGAATTTTTTGACAGTTTAAATATTACATTCCCTGATGCTTATTGTTGTCTCATATAGAAATAATGTTGTTGTTGATAGCTTTATAATTTAAAGAGAGAGCAACAAAATATAATAGATTTTCTTTTGAGTGTGATAGCCCATTATTTTGGTCCTACAAAAAACCCCATATATAGAATTTATTTTCCTGGGTGAAGTTGGTAGGAATTACTCTTGCTTTTGTAAGAAACTGAAAACATTCTCCTAACTTAGTTAGACTGACAGTTTGACAGAAATTTTCTGTTATGCTTTCATCTATAGTTCCTTTAAAAGACTTAATTCAAAGAAATTCAAACCATTCGGAGAGAGAGAGGCTGATCAGTTTGGTTGACTTGGGGGTTTTTCATGCAACATATTTCAGTTTCATTATAATGTAAAAAAGAAGAATGCTTGAGGCATTGATAGTATTGGAAGGATGGAAAATTGATGTTTTCTAAAGCTTTGCCCAAAACCTAGACATATATAGGGTATCTGTGCTATGTTACACTAAATGCTTGGGAGAATAATCCTGTATATTTCAGGTTGGCTATCTAGGGGTAATGACCGCACCTTGTTTTATCTCTTTTTTTCTATTTTCCATCACCTCATAGCAGTCTGTATACTTTGCAAATAAATAATTAAGAAGCAGTTGAGTATCATAGCAGTGATCAAAGAGGAAGAACAGTAATTATGTTTTTGTGAATTCAAAGTTGCCTTGCACAGGGAGAAGGTAGTATAATGTAGAATATATGAGTTAGCAGCATCCATCCTGTGCACTGAAGGAGGAGGCAAGATTGTCATTAAAGAGTGTGTGATCAAATAGTTAGAGATTGTTTTTATATGCATAAAAAGGATGAGCTGAACTTGGACTTACAATTTTACTGTGACTTGTATCTTGATTATGTAAAGAAATTAAAACATCTTGGGTTTCTGTTGTATATTTCTTCAGTGTTGGCTTTATAAGCAGATGTGTTCCAATAGCTAATTTCAAAACTAACAATTCTGTAATTAAGGGAGCAAGCATAGCCTATGATAATTCTTAATTCTCAGGGAGATGGTCAAGTTGAAGGGAAAATGCTTAATTAGTGCTGATATTTTTGTGTTCTAATTTAGCCATTCCCACACTGTGTATCCATTGCTGTGCTCCACTTTTGCGATTACAAAATAATGAAGCCTTTGTTCAAATTTCTTCTCCAGATCAGGGGGACATACCAGAGGAGTGTGAAAGTGATGTCTTGCATCCATCTGAGGACACGGTTGATGGAAACCGTGTCACAGCCCCTGTGCCAGCAACAGCCACTTCACTGCAGGACTTGAGTGAGTTCTCAGACACAAAAGAAAGTACCTTTTTAAATGTCAAACATGTAACACACAAAGCCAAATATTTAAGTCTGTAGGTGTGTATGCTGGTGTGGTTGAAAAATTTTCCAAAATGTGGCAGTTTTGTAATAAAGAAGAAAGAGTGTTTTCTTTTGCTGTTCTTTATGAGGATGACTTTTTTCACCCTGGTTTTAGTTAAATTTGTGTTTAATTTAAACATTCTTGGCACCCATCCCACCTCCCTTTCCAGCCTTTGGTGAGATTTTTTTTTTCTTTAGGATAATTATTAAACATAATTTCTGCTCTTGATAGGAATGAGACATGGAATGTTTTGGTTTTAAATATTTTATGTACTGTGTGTCTGTATTTTTTTTTAATTTATTCTTGACTCTGTTGATGAACTGTATTATCACAATGCTGTTTTAATTCTTTGTGTAGATGAGGATGATTTCAGTCAGCATATGCAGCTTTTCTAATTGATCTGAATGGCAACATTATGGTTATTTTTATTTAGAGAACATCTTTTTAAGCTTCTCATGATCCCCAGTACTTAGTTTGTCCACCTTGTTGCTATCTGATCTGTTCTTTGTAGACAGATCTTTTTAAATACAGTGGTCACATCAGCAGTGTGTCCTGCAATAATTTTCAAAGGGCTCTTAAATACTTTGCTTTATATATGCAACCACATTGCAGAGAGGGAAAGAATATAGTAACATGAACTTTGGGATAATATAGATTTAATGAGAATACCCATGAAAGGAATGAGACGTACATAGATGTCACATCTCTGGCCTCTACTTTGGCTCTGCTCCTTAACTCTTGTTGAATCATTTATCAGACTAAAAATGTTTAGAGGTGGGAAAAAACATTACCCGATAGCCAAGAATAAGTTTGGTTATGTATAAACAAATATATCCAGTTGTTTTTCATTTACTGTTAACGTTATATAGGAACCTGGTACTTACTTGTATGCTCTTGTAGTGATTACTGAACTACATAAATCAAATGACAGATGTTGAAATAAGTTTTCACAGCGGTGGTGGATCAAAGGCAGATTGAAGAACAGAACAGAGAAGTGGAGAAAAACTCAGAAGAAGAAAGGAAAGCAAGAGAAGAAAGGACAGAGAAAGAACAACAGGAAGCTTTGGAAAGCAAGCAAAAAGAAGTGGAAAAGCTTAACAAAGAGGTGGTAATTTAATTAATTTCTGACAGTAATGCAGCTTTGTACTGCCTTGCATGTTAGGATTGTTATATGTTACTTGGTTAAAAACAGATTTTATTCCATGAAGTGGAAGTGGTAGAGTCGAAGTTATTTTATGTACTTGTGTGATTAACCAGAGTCTCACTAGAGTGTCTCCTTATGCCAAATAACTTTTTCACTGGAAACAGATGCTTTTCCTTCCATGCTCTATATAACAGGAAGCTACAGTTTTATGGCCAAAATTTGGTGCCACTGTCACCATGCTGTCTAGCTGAGCATTCGCCGTCTCTGTGGTGTGGCCACTGCTGGTGGGACACCATCAGCACAAGTTGATGTCTGTCTGTTCACTAGCCTCTCTCAGGGTGTCCAGGGAAGCACAGGGTATAAGGATACCTTGAGTTTGCTTAAATTCCTTTCAGCTTAAACTCGACATGTTCTGGATTTCTACATCCTGTTTAATGCTGTTTAGACTGGTGTGTTTTACTGAGGTTAACATGTAGTGCAGATACGAAGGTATAAATGTATTTTCCTAATCAGTATTTAATTTTTATTTTTGTGTCTTAAAGCATATCCAAGACTCAGTGAAAACAGATGAAGAAATAGAAGATAAAGAGGGAGTAAAATCTGAGCATTGTAACTCTGGTGCTGAAAATAATGCAAAGGATCCTCCTTCAAATCCGTTAGAAAAATACATGAGAATAATTCAGCAGAGCAGAGAGCAGGAACTGGTGAACAAGGTGATTATTCTCAAAACATGGTTCCAAAAATACTATTGACTGAATTTGTGTCTGGCTAGGCATGCTTAGAATGAAAACAATATTCACATTTTTTCTTCATTTAGAAACTTTCTGTAGCAACCTGCAGAGTGGAGTGTTTGGATTTGTATTGGAAAAGTGTGACAATCCAAAAAAACAAAAACCACTGAAAACTTTCTTCTATAAGGGTTGCTGGTGTCCTCCAGGTGGGGCGTTTGTTAGTTCATTTTTAAGGTACTAGGACAGTATTTAAATGTCCTCAACTTTTAGCTTAAACTGTGTTTAAGTACAGTTTGAACCTACACAGGTCAGTTTGTGTTTCTCAAACACAACTGATAGAATTTATTCTGGCAAAATGGAAAATTGGACTTTAAAAGAAGAGGTATGGGTGGACATTACTTCAACAAAGGAATGCAGGATGCTTTTGTCCAGACATGTTCCCACTCTAAATTTCTAAAGTGTTACTATTCTAGATCCAATGTAACAATTGTAGAAATAGGGTTGGTCCTTCAGAAGATTTTTATTTTCAGTTATATGCGTTAAAAATACAGATACTATTATTAGAGTCATTTAAACTTTGACTTTAGAACTGGTTAGAGAAAGTGTATTTTCCTCTTGGTTGCCAGGATTCAAAAGAAGAAATAAGAGAAGGATCACTTTCAGAAGGACTTCTGTCTACTGGAAAGGATAACAGGTAAGGCTCATGTATTATTTCTAGTACTCCATATTAACAAATAATATTTAATAATAATTTAAAATTAATATGTAGTTTTAATATTAATTACATAAGAGACATCTGCCTCCTTAGAAAGCCAAATAAATTAGTAATCAAAATTGAGGATCCTTCCAACTCTTGTACGTGCAAGTTAGGCACTGTGTGGAACTCTCATCTGGGAGCTGCATTCAATGATCTGTTGCAGTAGCTGTGGCAGTCACAACTTATCTGCAAATTGAGCAGCATCCAAATTCCTTCACGGAGAGCTGGAGTTTGAAGGATTGGTCTTGGGTGATGACCCCCTGGGTGAAGGTTTGTCTGTGCTGTACCTCACCCACAGTCTGTTCCTAGCTTTGATTTTTCAGTAGCATCGTGGACTTCTAACACACTATATTCAGAGTTTTTATCTGCCTGCACTGAGCTACAACAGCCCAGGCATCTCCTCTGGTTCTCTCTAGGCATTAATAAATAAGGATATGTAGGTTTTAGTTGCTTACAAGGGAAAAACCAAGCAATCCTCCATCTAGTCTTTATTTGAAGATGTAGAATTGAAAATAAGCAAAAAATGTGGGGCAGTTAAAAAAAGAAACCATAAAGGCTCACCGTAAGCATAGTAATGATTCACTATTGTCTGTGCTGTTACACCTAACAGACCCTACCCTGCTGCTCCTGAATTGGCACCAGTTGTGTTGTTTTCACTGGGTGAGCACTACAGAAGATAGTTTGGTTTTTGAGATATAGGTGATGGCTTTCAGTTAATCAAGACCCAAATCCTTCCCCTGAAGGGCTGGCTTATTGCCAGCAGTTCACTGAAACAGCAGGAGAATTGGCGCAGAGGCAGTCTCAACTTTCTCTTTAAAATTAGTATTAATATTTAAGATTGAGGATGAACTATTTTGGACTAATACCACTTTCTTTTCCTCCCTATCATCCAATAGTGTTTCTGACATTTCTCATGGAGATATGGATGAAAGCTTCTGGTGAACAATAGCTACTGATTTTTTAATTTTTATTATTATTATTATAAGAAAGATGTTTTAAAAGTAGCTTTCTGCCTGTAAAAAATGCTTGGCATCAACATTGCAGGTTGTGTAATTATAAATTAATAAAGCTGATTTTGAGCTGTTTCATCACTTCAGTCATTGACTTCAAACAGTGAGTCCTGATGTGTTACTAATCCAGGAGGAAGCCCTTGGGTGGGGTGAGAGACGGAACAAAGTAAGGAACAGAAACTGATCAGTGTGTTTGGGTAGATTTGTTTTGGCACTGAATTCCTCTAAACTCTGTCAGCTTTGTCAGCCCCCGCCCCCCAACCCCTTCTCCTCCAAATGGTTCAAAATGTGGGTGAAAGTAACAAAACATTCCATCATCATCACCTGCTTTCAAAGGTGTCCCGTGGAGGCACTTGGCTCACAGAGTTTCAGAGCGCTGAGTGTGACAGACCCAAACTGATGTGCCCCTTCTGCTGCTATGGCAGGGGCAGGAGCCATGTTCAAAAGCAGCCCCTCTCATGTATCATCTCGTTGGTAGTAACCAGCCCAGAACGGAGAGATTAAAATAAAAATGCTATTTAACTCATCTTTATTTAAGCTTTGTATTTTGTAGGTAGATTATAGGCAAGATCATTAAACTTTATTTACAGTATAAAATACAGTAGTTTTTAATCAATGAAGTAATTTTGGGTGGCAGCATATATTACAACTTGCACTGCATTGGAGGCTGCTCCTCTTGACCTAACTACAAGAACATGAAGCCGAGTTTGACAGAATTTAGGGGCAAAAAACAAAGTTCTGTCTTGAATTCACTGGATGTTGAAACACAACGTACCAAAACCGTGACAGATACAAACTTTGCTTTTTGAAATGAAGCTAAAGTGTGATGTGGTGGCTACTCTAATTTTACATGCTGCTTAATTTGCTGTTGCAGCCACTCTGGCCTTTTCAGAATTTCTGAGAGGCTGCTGCTGTTCGATGTTGGGAAGGGGTAGTGCTTGTTGCATTATGCTGGCCTGGAACAACTACCACTACTGCATGCTGCACACAGCTGCTGCTGCAGCTGCACCTGCAGGGCAGCCCTGCCCCATGCAGGAGGGCAGGGGAGCTACGGAACAGAAATGTTTCACTTCGGATAGACACATAAAGCCTAGAGATGCACTGCCATGGAGTAGCTGTAGGTCTGGTTTCAAATAAGCATACACAAGTGTTGTCTATTATCTACAAATATTTATTTTAACACTTGGATGTAACTACAGGAAGCCCTTGGCACTGATAGAAAATATTGATTCACTGTTAGGTTACAAAAATTTATACATAGCAAAATTTAATGCTCTTTACATAAAAATATTAGACTACTTAAACAAAACTTCAAAAACTCCCAGTAATAGCTACACTGAATTAGAAAAGAATTAGGCTTTAAGACACTGCCTCCATTATTACCCTTATGCAAACACTGGGCTAGAACATCACCTGCATTGCTGTAGAAATGTCTCCTTCATGCAACAGGTAAGAACATACACTAGGCTATTTTGTCATATTTGCTCTACATCAATCAACTTTGCCCCTTGTTTGAAACTGTCAAATTAGACTTCAATATTTAACAAAAGAAATTATATTTGAAGTTAATACCCCCCAAAAAATGCCTTTTCTCTTAATACTGATTTGAAGGAATTTGTGCTTCCTTTTGATGTATATTCAACAAACAGTCAAAACTACCAAACCACACGTCAGCTTAGCAGGGGTATGACTTGAATATTTAAATTTTTCAAATGAATGATGTATTTTTACTTTTCCCCCCCAACATTTATATATATATATATATATATCATATAGAACAAACACCAAATATACCATCACTAATACTCAAGATATCACTGAATGCTTCTGAAAAAAAACATTAATTAGAAGGCAGACTTCTATGGGAAATGACTTTAAAATGGCACCAGTTTGTTGGTTTTTTTTCTGAACACCACGTTTTCTTAGTGTGCTAATTAATTTGTAAAAAGGAAAACACATAAGCACTGACTATAAATTTGCTAAGCACCAAGATAGAGAAAGGTGGACATCCTGTATTATTTTTATGGCTGCAAATTTTATTGTGTAAAACTCTGCAAACTTTCTCATCCGCTCATTGGGAATAGTTAGATCAGTGTCATTTTAATAAGGTAACACTTTCACTTACTCAAAATGTAGGATAATGGTCTCCTGCCACTATATAAATGCTAAGACATTTATAGAAAATAAATATTAAGGCAAAGCTGACATTTATTTTCAAAGAAGGGGATCATTATCCAGATCCAGGGATCTACATTCCATTAAATAGTTAATAAAAAGGTTAAAACTTGGGACATCTGCTTGACACTCAGGTGAGCACCGGGGTGTGACGGCTTTCCTCATGGAAGCGTGTGGCACAAGAGCGGAGCTGCTCCCGTGGCCCAGGTACGAGGCGTTCCCAAACAGCCCCCCTGCAACCTGGGAGGCGCTGCAGCTGTGCCATCACACCAACATGAGTTCCTCTCAGAAATCCCAGCTAGGCACAGGTTGTTCCTCTGGGAGGTGCTCAATCACACGCCGTGCGTGCCTGTGCCTGAGGTCTGCACAGATCTACTGCCTGCTCGGCTGGGGCACCTGCCACCATTTTGTGCAGGGTGTCATGCTGTACAGCAAGTCAAATATTAAATACCAAAAATCTCAAAGAAGAATAATTTGGTCACTTCTTGTAAAGTGTTGCCTTTTAAAATGCCTGGAATAAACCCTCCATTCACTGTTAGAAAGGATGGAAGATTACCCATGGGAAGATTTCCCTAATAAAGTTTTCCAGGAGCTGGAATGTGAAGTTTTTACACTTCTCTCTAATTTTGTTTGGTAAACACACATCTGTACTGCAGAGCAGCTATTTGCTGATTTGTCAGAGCTACAGAACTCTTCTGCTGAATTACTGTGGCAAACATTTATGTGTAAGAATTGAGTTGCTCTTTTGACCGAGACTGGATATCCTGAAGCTCCTGCTCTTCTTTTGCTTTGATATCTTGGTAGGCCTGCATTTTGCTTGCATCCTTTAAGTAGGCCCAGTTAGAAGACAGTATCATGAGGAAGTGGATCTGGAAGAGAAGGGTGAGCATGATGGCGAGTGAGCATGTCAAGAGGCAAAGCAAGCTGCTAGTCAGATTAATAGACGCTCTTTAAAATAACGACCAAAAAATAGTTACTCTACGTTAATAAGCATTCTGTTATTAAAACAAGCACAGAGGCTATTTTTCAAAGATCTCTAGAATTTGGCATGCTTATAATTCAGTTGGTTATTCACAATTTAGAGAAAGTTAGTACAACAATTTTAAATGAGCTACAGAGTTGTACAGGTCAATTAAAATGCAGAATGGGGGGAAGCAGGAAAACAGTTTTGTACGTGGCAATATACGGAATCTGTAAACTACGAGGTGCTCAGAAGAACTGCTTTCTAAGGTCGTGGTGTTTATGCATATCCAAGCCCAGAGCCCAGCAGGTCTTTTCCCCCAACAAGCAGATGAGAATTCCACCCTCCCCCTGGAAAAAAACCTGAAACGGCGAACCGTTTTATTTACGCGAACAAGGCTACATTAACACATCGAAAAATTAAACATCAAAACATGAGTCCAAAACTAAGCAAAAGCATGCAATCTCTGGGTTAAGAAGTCTTAATCCTGTATTTTTATAGCTACGTTTTAAACTTCCATTGTCCAACCTCAGGTGAAGAGTCTTATATTGTATATAGCAAACTGTTCTCTTTTTTTAATTAATATGTGTTTGTTTTTCTAGTTTGTGCATTCGCCTCTTGCCAACTTCTTTTCCCCATACTTCATGGAAAAACATCTACATCTGAAAACATTGATTCACTTCTCCTTCTTTTCTCCCCACAACAGTGTAAAAAAGTCCCTGTGATCTATGCATGGTTTTGCTTCCCGTGCAGTCATACTTACATTTTTGAGACCTGGCTACTGAGAAATCAGTTACTAAAGTGCAACCATACAAGAACAGGAGCTATTTATATGCTTTTATATGCTGTTTCTTACTAGTTCAGGGTCCAAAAGAAAGAATGTGATTGTTTTACGCAGAGCTAAGACAAGGATTTATTTTCTTAGAGAAAGAGTATAATTCGGCAATTACTTAGAGTAAGAGAAAATAATTGATTTCATCATGCATGGAATCACTTGGAAATATAAGCAAATTAATTCATAATACCTGGGCTTCTGATATCTGCCCAAACAGACTGGCACAACTTTATTATTCCTTTTCTTTCACACCATATATATTTTGTATGCTTGGGGGTATTTGTATTTGGTGTTGTTGGTGAAGAATAAATTAATACATCTGACCCTGAACTGTTCCAGTATTTGTTTGAGATGACTGTTAGAAATCAAGTGGTGACTTGAAATGAAAACATCCCCTTTTCAGAAGGATGCTTTATCAACACCCCTACAGTAACTGAATCCTCTCAACATGAAAAAATAGCCAGATCTCATCCACATCATAGTTCATATACAAGAAGTCATTTCATTAATCTGATAAGCTAAACGATGCTTACTGAAGCTATTTACAATTACTGTGACAAAATTCAGAAAGCTAGACTTTTAGTCTAGGGTGTCAGTGGTATTTCAAGCTACGCAATGCAGCTTTTTACTGGGCTTATACAATTTAGAATTTAGTGCAGCAATCTTCCCGACTCTTAAACTTCAAAACAGCATAGTTATATGTAGTAGCCATCATGTAGATCAGCTGGTGGAAGAGAACAAAATACAGGAGAGTAAGATACAACAAGGTGACCGCTCAAGCCCACTTGGGCAAGTCTCGATACTTTTACAACAGATGTTACTCTGAGCTCCTTCCTGGGTGAAGATGCAAGATAAACAACCTGCCATATCTCCTGGAGGATAACCCAGCACAAACCCTGAGGCTATTATGTCAACCAGTTGTGAGTATTACACCAGGGCTGGGCTGGCACAAGGTTAGGAGCTGGCCACTAAAGGAAGCGTTAGACGTAGGAAACAAGGCATCTTGTTAATGTCCCTTTTCCCAGCCGCTACCTGGAATTGGCACTGCAGGGTTGGACCAGTCAATCTGCCTGGGCCCAGGCAAAGGAAACCAAGAGGTTACAAGCAGCTGATCAAATAAACTACAAAAATGAAAATAAATAGTGGAAATAAAAGCAGAAATAGTGGATAGAAGTAGGATTTTGAAAGGACATGCAAATAATTTTTTCCTAGGTATGTGGGAGGCAGGTTAAGATGACTTCTTAAAGCAAAAGTTGGGGACCTGCTGATTTGTGATAACCAAACCATAGCAGCAAATAATGGTGATTACAGCTCAGCCTCTTTCATGTCTAGTATCACTACTTTTAATATACACAAAATTTAATCTTAAAGCATCTTAAGCCTAAAATGAATATTTGTAATTGCAGAACAACAAAAAATACTACCCACCAATGCTATGACAGTGGCACCAGCTCCAGCACAAGCCACAATGAACAGGTGATAAGACATGTAGAACTAGAGAAAAAAACATGTTAAAAACATTGAAGTAATTAATTAGGAATAGGATAAAATGCATTTCAAGTGTTCTTGAGAATAAGGATAATAAAACAGTTTTTTGTAGCATGGTAGCAAATCTTTAGAAAATAAAAATGTTCTGAAAATAAGTTTCTTTCTTTTTGGATGACGTAACAATTACTTCAGTGTTATATTTAAAGCAATCTACTAGTATGAGTTCTCTCCAAAAACTTTCATCAAGTATCTATTGCATGGTGCACCAGTGACTTGTGGGCAAAAGCTGCACACAGGTTACATTTCTGTACCTCATTTGTGTTGCAGATGTTCTCTAAAATTGGGCCACAGGCTTTGCCAGGTACAGCATTCCAAGGGATAATACCTGAAATACCACAGAAAAGAAACCACTAATTTTAGCAATCAACACACACTTTCTATTCCTCTCTCATCTTTTCCACCCACTTGCCAGTTGTGTTCCATTCTGGGCATCCATGTGTTGACCAGTACAGCTCTGAGATGGCAGCACGGATTGAAACAACTCCCTCGAGTTATGCTTTCTCCTCACACTGAGGGCTGCTGCCAAGGCATGTTCTCAGATGTGGTTTTCCCATCTGGCAGCCAAACAGTTGGGTTTTTGCACTTTGGGTCCAGTTGCACACTCTGCCTACTCCCCCACTCAGAACTGAAGAGACAATCTGCATCTCAGAGGTATTTGGCACCTTTTGGGATAGCACTTACTAGATGAGGTTTACTTGAACAAGAAACTACTGCAGAAGGGTGTGAATATAGAGCTGGAGGGAAGAATTACAGGATTTTTTTCTGGTTTAGTTCCAGTAGGTAAAAAGCATCAAGAGAACACTGCTACAAGAAAGTTCAGTCTGCCGCACCTCATATACTCCCAATTACTTTTCTTACATGACTGTAAGTGTGAAAAGTCAACAGAATGTAGAAGATTTAAATAACACAAACTTTTAGGCCTGTAACAGATGTAAAGCTTAAGCAAAACCCATTTGAATTAAGAGAAACCCAGTTTCTTTCCCCATACAACTTTGCATTTCAACCCAGCTGGTTGGAATTAGCAACTCTATAAGCTGCAGGTCATTGAAATTATCTCAGGATGGCATGACTTTCAAAAAGATTTTATAGGATTTACTTCCAAGTCAGCTTCTTCTCTGCAACTGCTATATACAAGTCCAGCCTTTTAGCTACCACTTCCACCCAAAAATGTGAGGAAAGTTCAGTGCCACATGTTGTCTGTTGGGGAGCTGCTCTCTCCCATCATGCATTGAGACCCAAATGGTTTTACTGATCACGGGAACAATACAGCCCTACACAGCACTAATACAGCTGCAAAACAACCAGGAGAAGCAGGAAGGTGGAGGAGCACATCTCCCTTCACTCCCTAGGCTTTGCTGCTGAAGAAAATGTCTTCCCGGCCTCTTGCGTGAGCTGCTAAAATAGAATGCAAATGTTTAACTGATTTGAAGACTTCTTGCTTTTAAAATTAGTATATCTTTTCTTCTACTGGACTTACCCAGACAGGAGAGCAAAGCCAAGCTTTCTTACTTTTTCAACTTTGAATCCATTTTCTTAGCTTTGAATGACTTAGTCCAAAGAAAGAAACATTCCTAGAAAATGCTAGCTAGAATGAAGCCAAAAGCAATGGTGACAAAAGATCTTTTGCACAAGGGAAGCTGAAAAGATTAAGCTCAGGAAAAACTCACCTTAATAAATAAAAGCCTGACCCTATTTTAAGTTATTGTCCAAACTCCCTCAGATTTCTGTGTGCCATCAGAAAGCAGTATAATTCATTATTAGTTAAGGCAGGCTTTTAATTGCAGATTTTCGGGTTTTAAACTGGAAGTGATTGCCAGAGCAATGTTCAGACATTTACTTCATCTTTAAATGTAAAACAGCTTTCTGAAAGAACAGCATATATGCATATGGGTTCAAAACCCACAATCTGGTTATCTATTTCTCAACACTGTTTCCAAGCAGTTTATTTTGAGGCTGATATATTTTCAAACCTAATATTACAGTATTGGAAACCGCTACAAAATCATTTCAGATAAGTGACTTGTCAGTTCAGTTAAATTGATTGCATCTGGAAAGAGATCAGTGTAATGTGAATTAATTAGAAAAGTAATAGCACATTCAGAGATACAAGATGCTTTTGCATTTGATTCATCTGATAAGGCTGAGACAAAACTACTGAAAACAGACCGAGGAGAAAGGATAAAGCATTTAATCAGGATTAAAATGAGTACCGTATTGCCTGATGTCCACACAGATCTGGTCCCCTGGAACTGTCACATTTGTCTGAAAAGATTTGATGACTTCACAAGTTGACCATATGTTATAGAACATAAAGACAGGCACAGCAGAGAAGCCGAAGACCCCGAGCCAGGCCACTCCAAGCACGTAGGTGAGGAAAACAAACTGGGCAGAGAAAACACAAACACTTTGTGTTTATTCTTTGAAAAAACTACTTAAATTTTCCTTAAAGATGCTTCAAAATAATCTTTAAGCGCACTTTCAGAATTGAAGTAAGAAAACATTTGATTTCCCAGCACACAAAATCAGTATTCTCATGCTTACAAATACTTTGATAGTTCAAGTGCTACTGAGAAAGTAATTCAGACATTTCCTTTTTCATCAGCCTGCTTGAGTAAACAGATTACCCGCAATGAAAGAGCAGCCCATTGATTTCTCAAGATTCTCAGCTAAGCAGGGATGCTGGTCGTAGGCTAAAACCAATAAATTCCAACAAAAATCAATTTAAGGAAGTTTTTTTAAATTAGCTATAACATACTAGCATTTCTATACAACTTGCAAATCAAAACCACACAGTGAATCAATGCCCACAGAGTTTCCCCATACTCCCTAATTTATTGAAATCAATTTGGAATGTAACATTTGAAAAACCTATTTTTACAAACATACCATGACCGTTAACAGCAGATCAGAAGGATTCAATTGATCTAATACACATTGCCAAGCAGAAAATGAATTACTTCACCTTAGAGAATCATGGATTTGTCCACTGAAATTTGCTTGTTTGGATTTGCTCTTTAAAAAAAAAGCTGCATTATGTGCATGTTCTTTGGTAAGATCATAAGATGTGGCACTGATTGCTTTGGAAATCTCCACCTTCCTCCTCCCACTGAGCCCCTTCCCTCTTCCCTCCTCTTCTAAGTGTTATGGTGAAACAGTAGCCCTGGCATCAGTTCCTAGCTCCCTCCTCCTGGTGAGACTACGGTTTGGATCCTACTTGGAAAGCGGGGGAACGCTGTTACACCTCCTGGGTTCTCTTGTCACTGCTGCCTGTAGCTGTTCCCCATGAGCTGTAGGTGGACTGGAAAGGTTTTACTTCCAGTAAAGCACTGGTGTCCTACTATCTTACTTAGAACTTGTGTTCACAGGACAACAGCAAGGATGGGAAAGGCTCTCAGGGGAGAGGATTCTCAGTCTGACCCAGAGCCAAGAGACTGAACTAATGCTGCAGTGGTGGAACTGTGCAGCCCCATAGTTTTTTTTTTTCCCCAGATATGCCGAATAACCCTGCAAGTGTTAGAGTAAAAGCTGGAGAACTGGTTAGGTTTCACTCAGTGGAGGTGGTGTGTGGGGAGGTGGCAGTGCTTGCAAAACTATGGCCCATAAAACCCCAGCTAGACTTCAATTTATAGACAACTCAACTGGAATACCCTATTTCATATTCGATAGTGCCATGTACCAGACCTGTATGTTTTGTGTGAGAATTGAGAATCCTCTCTTTGGATTTTGGGAAGGACCAAGTGGACCATGTTAAAAGATTTCTGTAGATACACTATAAATAAAACATGAGTTTGCATACATGTATGTGGATGTGTGCATGAGAGGAAGTGCACAAAGCCTTTAAGTCCTAAAATAGCCAGGAAAAAATACACTCCCTCTCACATTTAATGTGATAACTGTGGGAAATGGTTATTCTGCATTACCAGAGCCAAGACAAATAACTTAGGGAACATGGAAGTCTCTCTTCTGTAATAACCTTATGCAAGATGGGACTGCCTTTCAGGACTTTGCTCAGTAATATAACCTAAGAAGTAGTAGAGGAGCTCTTGATCAAAGTGGCAAAAGATCACTGTATGTCCAAAAGCCTCATGCTTGTGCCCAGCTGCAGTCACTAGTCTGTTAAATATTCTATCTCCTCACAAACCTTATTCTAGACCTAAGGTTTTACACAGCAGCATACAGGCAATTTTTCCTGTCACCACCAAACATTAATACATCTTACCAGAGCTCCAAGCCATTACTCAGCTGGTAAATGGTCTCCTTCATTGTGTGGACAAATACGGACAAACATGAAAACACATTTTTCTGCCTTATTTCCATGTGTCACACTGGTATTTGTATAAGCAGCTGACAGTCATGGGCCTGCAGCTACTCAACTGCACAAGCAATTGTCTGCACTGATGAAATGCATGGATGTGTATGTTTCTACTTGATTTTGGATCTTTTGAAAACACTGCTTTAGATTTAATTTTGTCCTTGGTGAAAACCACAATTGCTAGAAAAAGAGTGAGCAAATAGCTGCTTAACTGGAAAATTATCAGATGCCTTATTTTTATTAGCTCTTGAAAAATTCAGTAAGTACCCAACAGCCCAGTGGAAAATTGCTAACTCTTGTGAAAATAAACATGCATCTCTTTTGTATTTAACCAGCTGAAAGTACATATTTTTTAAGTACAGGATATAGACTGTATATTAAAATGCAACAATCACATCAAAAGCCTCTTCTCTTTTCACCCACACTTTCCCGTGGGCGATCTGTCATACTGCTTAGCTTCCTCCATAACTACAAGCTTTGAATTCAGATTTTCAGTAATAGCTTTGAAATCTTCTCTCAGAAACATAGTTATGGCTGTTCTTGCAGAGTGTACCCTTGGGGACAACGTGGGTGAGAATCTGAAGTTTTATTTTTAGTTAAACTTTGCTTACAATTTTGTTCTAACACAAGTATACTGAAGAGAATATGGCTGGTAACTTTAAGGCTTTAAGTGTTTCAGCTTTGCGAAAAAGCCTCACTATTCTATTTGTCTGCCTTTTGCCATCTGCAAATCAATACTTGATTCAAGTGCAAAGATACTGCGAAGCTTCATTCATTCGTTCCTGTTTGTTGAAGGATGCAGACACTCAAGCACAATTGACTATCGAAGTCAGAGCCATTACAGTTTGATATTTAAATAGCTCTGCAAACCACAGCCATTTTACAGTCTGCCTTTAAGCGTCACTGAAGTATTCCATGTTTAAAAGCACGAATTTCATTTTGGTTCACATTGAGTGTTTTAAAATTAGCAGTCTCCCCAGTTTGGTTTAGACCAGCAGGTTCAGCTTTATGGCAGGGGAGGCCATGGCAGCCCCAACCCAGCCCACCTGCAGCATTTTGATTTGACCAAGCACCCTTGAAGTTCAAAGGATCAAGGCATGGATTGACCCTGACCACCCACAAGGAGTTAAACAAAGAAAGCAGCAATATTGTGTTATTCAAAACCCAGGAGTCAAACCAACCCCAACAGGCTTTAGCCAGCAAACACTACTGTTCCCATTTCTGATCCCACTCACCATTCCACTGATGCAGCGGCCACAGGCTGTTGTTTTGAACTCTCCATGCAGCTCCTTCACAGCACTTGTTGTATAAAAACCTTCCGCCAAAAGGATTATTCCATATAAGAAGAAAAATGATGCAATGCCGTAAATTACATACTGCATTAGCTGTATTCTAAAATGGAAAAGAAAAAAGTTATATAATTAGGTTTCAGTCCTATAAAAATTAAGTCAGTCCTCTCAAATTATAATAAATGAGAGACAACTCCTAGAAAAAAAGTTCAAGGCTCCTTGGTATTTTAAGCACGCAAACTGCAGGAAAGCACTGGTACAACTGTGCCCCTTCCCAGGTAAGCAATCCTGATGTGCTTTAGTCCTGCCCCCACCTGAGCATCCCCTGTTGGTGCTGCAGTCCTTACACTGAGTGGTGTTAATTATCAGGTTAAAGCTGCAATTTCATGCCTCCACTATGGAGGTTTTCTTTTTCCTCTTACTGATCCTGACACGTAACTTGGGAATGTCTGACAGGGACAACGCAGGGCTTTGAAATGGCAGAGCCTGGAGCCAAGCCCCTGACTGAACTACCAGGCTGTGTGGTGATTCCTTTGGCTTAGGGAAATGAAGCAGTCCCTGAAATTCACCATTTCCACCTGTGAAATCAGATTAACTTGAGTTTGCAAAAATTTCTAAATTCAGCAATACTTGTCTGATACAAAACTCAGCAAGCATGCAGTGACCTCTCCTGAGGCTGCTCCACAGCCTGGAAGGGCCATTCCAAGCAAGCTTCAGTGCTTTAAGTCACAGCAGTGCTGAGTGCCTCAAAATTTTTTTTATAATTTTTTTTAAAAATGAAAGAGTTATTTAGGAAATGCTTCCGTTTTAGGTACTCTGGAACCACCCAGAGGAAGATCATCTCAGGGCACATGGTATAAGCACTTCCCTCAGATGCTATTTGAGAAAGTTCTTGATTCTTTAAAAATCTACCATCTGCAATGACACTCACAGTATTTTTCCTTTAGCTAGAATAGGTAAATGGAAAGAATAATTTCTAAATATTACCAATCAGATTCTGTATCTGAAGCTAATTGTTTCAGAGGACCAGAAAGCTGGATCTTCTGGTCTCCAAAAGTCATATTTTTATACTAGCACACCTTCCCCAGAACATCTTAAAAGGAATTTGATTGTTGGGATGGTTATTTTGGATTATACTATTCACAGAACAGAGAAGTGAATTTTATACATCCACACTACCAGTTTTCTAAGGATAAATATGTTTTCCTCGGATTTTTTTTTCCAATTCTTGCCACTCTGCACTAAGTAGCTGCTGGTGTAAACCTCCAAAGAGCATCTGAAAGTTTTAGCTTAAAAAAAATTGATGATTACCATTTATATAGTTAGCTGTAACCCTTGTATCAAAACAGGATATCGCTCATTTAAAATTTTATGTGGGAAGTGTTATGTTTGTTTTCCAAAATGATTAAAAACAACAGGATAAATCTGTTGCACCTGTGCTGTAAAGCACAAAAAAGAAAATAACTCAGGATCTGAGAGAATATAGAAGAAAGCATTTCACTATCATTAGTAGTCCAGGGAAGACTCAACGCATGCTACCAGAAACTAGTAATAGGAAAACTGGTTTAAAAGGTCTATTCCAAAGGGTGTATTACCTATTACATAGTTTTCTTTTTTCTTTTTTTTTTTTAATGTCTCTGTAGCCTTAAATTATTTCCCCTTTTCTAACACCTCCCTTGCCACCCCCTATGCTCCACAGCAGCAAGCCCTGAGCTGCTTTGGTAGGAATTACGCATTTCCCCAGCGGCTGGTGCTGACTTGACAAGAAACATTGTCAACAACTCTCCCAAACATAAAACTTGCTGCCTGTTACTGCTGCTTTGCAATTTCTTCTATTTTGCTCAAATGGAGACTGATGCAAGCAGGGTGTTTTGTTACCCAGTTACTGAGGAACAGCTGCTTCCAGTTTCTCACTAAATGTTGTGTCTAACTGCAGGGCCCTGGTGGCTCATGCCCTGGAGCTGGGAACATGCTGGCCACAGCCAGGGACTGAGTGTGTCCAGTGCTGGGGGGTACCCCAGCGGGGAGCAGTCCCAGAGCAGGTCAGGGCACAGAGGGTCCTGTGGAGAGGGGAGGCCCTGAAATGGCGCTGTGGGACTGGCACCAGTGCCCAGAGGGCAAGCAGCAGACTGGTCTATGCCTGCGAGCACATAAAGGGAGTCAGTGACAACAGAAATTAGAGAGAAAATAAGAATTAAGTGTGCTGCATAGGGCCCTGATACCAAAGCCTTCAAACATCACCGTAAAAGCTGTGTCTTCCTTGCTGCCCATGCACCCCTTCATGTGCCATGCCCACAGTGCTCGTCACAGGGACCCCTTGTCAGAGCCACACATGGCTGAGCTGGTTGGTGGACACAGGACCCGAGGCAGCACTCCAGGCCTTCCTCTGGCCTCACAGAGAAGCCTTAGGAACATAAAAGACCCAAATATTTCACCATGTCCAAAGGCTACATTTGCAGATTTTTCCAGTTTTTTCTCTTTTCTCATGTACGAGTCCAGCTTCTTCTGAAGGGGGATGGACAGAACCACACTTCTCTGTTATTCCTGACATCCCTTCCAACTTTAGCTCATCAACAAAAGCTAAATCTGCTCTCAAAATAAAATAATTACCCCTCGCTCTGTTACAACAGGCCCTGGTAAAAGTCCCTCTTCAGCTCTCTTGTAGGTCCCTTTAGGTGTTGGAAGGCTGCTATGAAGTCTCCCCAGAGCCTTCTCTTCTCCAGGCTGAACAGCCCCGACTCTCTCAGCCTGTCTTCACGGAAGAGGTACTCCAGCCCTTTCATCATCTCAGTGGCCTCCTTTGGACTCACTCCAATGGGAACATGTCCTTCTGAGGATGCCCAGAACTGGATGCAGCACTGCAGATTGGGTCTCACCAGAGCAGAGGGACAGAATCCCCTCCCTTGCCCTGCGGGTGACACTGCTTTTGATGCAGCCCAGGATATAATTGGCTTCCTGGGCTGTGAGTGCACCTTTCCAACTCATGTTCAGCTTTTCATCCAATAGTACCATCAAGTTCTTCTTGGCAGGGCTGCTCTCAATCCCTTCATCTGTCAACATGAATTGATACTGGGCATTGCCCTGACCCATGTGCAGCACTTTATACTTGCCCCTGGACAACATCATGAGATCACAGTCCCCCTCCTCAAGGCTTTCAAGGTACCTGTGCATGGCATCCTTTCTCTCAGACAAGCAAACCGCACCACTCAGCTTGGGTATCATCTGCAAACCAGCTGGGGGTGCACTCAATTCCACTGTCTATGATACTGATGAAGATATTAGATAGTACTGGTCCCAGTATAAAGAGGCGTACCAGGATCCACACTTAGGTTCTTTGTATGTGAACACCGATAAATGACTGAGTGCTGTTACAAAAACAAGCAACCTAATACTCAGGGATGGAGACTGAGGTTTGAATCCATCTCTACTCATTTAGCACGAGGGTGTTATGATGAATAATAGGAATGGGAGGCATACTTACACTTCACTCAGCAAAGCATGGTCACTGGCAGTCGTGGAGAAGTGCTGCTCGAGGATAGACACGGTTCCCGTGAGTGCCACGTGGCCACAGCCACAAAACAACGCTACCCCCGAGAAGCAGAGAATGGTTGCCACGAGCGAAGCATATGGCACTCCTCCTAGGCACTTAATGCAACATTCAAAGCAACCTAAGCAGAAGAGAGAAAGCAAAAGAAACGTCATGAGCAAAAAGCAAATTATGAGGAAAAGAATATTCGTCCTCCACTTGGTAAAAGCCACAGGGAATAAAAGGCCCAGGCATTGACATGCTAAGCAAAAAATCTATAGGTGGTACAAGACAGCATCACCCTCTAAAGCAGTGACCTACAGATCTGTTGGTTATGGACTCAAAGCCCAGAAAGTGGGCTGAGTGCTCCTGTCTTTATAGGATCAAGAGGAGATCAATGAGACAGCCTATGAAATGGAAAAAGCAAAAAAATCACTGTCTAAAGTGATCCATCGCAATTCAGCTGCTCATCCAGAGCTCACCATGTTTCAGCACTACTAAGGGCAGGAGCACCGGCTATGCTGGCCACACTCTGGGAGTCAGAGAGGCAAATACTCAAGACAATGAAGCCTTTTGGAAAAGTAGGAGATATTTTGCACTTTCATTGGAAGATGAACATATTTAGGTCCAAAAAAACTTAACTACCCTACACTCTCCCATGACTCCCAAGTTATTGTTTTATATAAATCCCTGTGAGGTTATAGGGATATAGATACTTTAACAACAGAAAAATTGAATGCGGTCCAAAGAGTAACAATTTTTTTGAGGGCAGTTGTATGAAGCTATATTACACAGACAATACATTTCCAGCTTTTTATAGGATACACTGGATTTACAGTGATCCCTGAATACCGTTTGCAGTAGCATAATCAACTGAAATGCATTGTTTAACTGGTCTGAGTTAACAAAACACTCCCCCCAGAGCTGCTATTTGTATGAACACGGTAATAAGGAGGTTGCAGCTGAATTGCCAGGTTCCTTCCAACTGCGTGGCCTGAAAACCCATCTGCTTAGAAAGCTGGGAAATGTAAATCGGAAACAAACACAGCTTTTAACTGCGCTATAATGGTAATGGCGATCCATACCAATTCATTACTTCAGGGTGGTGGCATTAAGCTGTCTCCATTAATGTGCATTTCATACAACTGTGCAAAACACAAGCCATTAAGACAACGCTTAATGGAGCGGCCAGCGTCGCACGGCGCAGGACAGGCACTGCTGCTATGGCAAGGCACTACACGGACAAAGCGTTGGGCGGCAAGGAGACAGCTGGCAAATGAGGACATCATGTCTTCCCACCCAAAAAATTCCTCACAAAGATCAGCAAGTCTCCAGCCACCACATGAGGCAAGTTTATTTTTATCCCACTCCCTTTCCCACTAATGAATGAGTTGCAGAGCAGGCACTTCCATGAGGTACTGGGGAATAATATGCATCTGATAATTGAAAGATTTCCCACTTCATAAGTGAGAAACTCTTCTTTTAGACAGTCATTAGCAAATGCCATAGTCAGGCTTAAGCAGCTATCACCATCAAGATGACTTATGAAACACCACTTCACTAACTGCAGACAAGATTTAATTGTATAGAAACAAGCCTGGGAAGCTTTTGTAGTCTAGCCCACAGCTGGAGTCCACTCAGTAGGAACTATCTTCATGACAAAAATACTGCCAAATGAACAAACACTGCAGCTCAAGACTGACAGGGCAAACAAAATCCAAATGCATGCTATCAGAGGAAATAATCCCTGGGTTTCATTTTATCACAGAAGTCCAGAGCTGAGTTCAGACACCAGACCTTGCAGAGCAATCCTCTGCTTTGGGGAATCTGCCTGAGAGCAACTCACACGCAAGAGCAGCCATACATGAAGCTGGCTCGCCTCCGCAGCATCTGCTCCCAGGTCAGGCCCAAACCTAGAGTTAATCCAAGAAATGTGTGCACCTGGTGCAGGATTAGCCATGAAAGATTATCCAAGAGTAAAGTAACCACGCTCTGACCCAGCAGACAGCACACATGTGGTCCCAGCCCAGCATAAAATAAACCACTTTTTGGGCCACACTCCTAAAGCGGAGACCAAACGCCTGATCATTGCTCAGTGTGGAGAGGTTGATCACCTAAATCGTGCTGATCCCACAGACTGCTTTGCAGAAGGATCCTATCAAAGACAGGAAATAAAAACAGCTGGAAGCAAAACCAAGAGACTGGCAAGATAAAAAAAAAAAAGATACTGGTTTCAGAAAATGGTAGTAGCCTGACAAAACTAAAAACTGGTGTAGACCCAGGATTGATGTTTAATACCCCATACCGCCGAGCCAGCTTTCCAGGCCACTGGCAGATCATTTGCCCTGAGGAGTTTGTTGGATCCCTTACCCAAACACATGACAATATCTGCCACTAATCCACAGACCCTCGAACACAAGGCAAGAGTGGCAGACCCCCTCTCAGCAATTGGCAGCTGCACAGATTGTCTTTGGCCATACTCTTTTGTCTTCCTCTGCAGTCCAAGTAAAAAGATATCACAGAATTTGGGTGGCCTTCATTTTCTCAGCGCAGAACAAAGCCAAGGGACACCCTCAGAGGTGTCTAAAGCAACCACATTATTCTGAGCAGAGAACTCTGTCCAAATGTGGAACTGCAGGAACTACTCACCTTGACCCCAAGACTAAAGCAGGAATCAGAGAGACTTCGGTACACCTGGAAATAGCACACAGCCAGCTTGGAAGCACATGAAGCATCCCAAACCAGCATGTTTCCAAGAGACAGCATCCATCCATACATATTCATTCTGCACCCAAATTGACAGCAGAGCTGCACAGCCTCCTGCCAGAGGGTAACTAACTGCGGGATACAACCTCCTCACAGTGATGGGGCTGCCAGACCTCCCTTCCAGACCCCACTGTGAACGCTCTTTATGAGCACATTAAAGCCATGCCTAGCCTGAGCAATATAGCCGATCTTATAATTTTAAAACAAGCCTAAAACAGTACTGCTAAGAGCAGCTTTCAAAACCAGCTACAATTTGAAGCTCATCAAGAACTAAGATATGCTTACCAAGCTTCCCAAACAAGCACTGAAGCAAAGCAGAGGATTTCTGAAAACACTTAGAAAGCTTTCCAGGAAGCCTTTATGTTCTCTTTCTGTAACTCCAAGTCAGCAGCTATCTTCACACGGTACAAATGAAACCCCAGGATGATGTTTGCCTAGTTCACATTCACAAAATAACTTGCTAATGCTCTGATGACAACTGCAGGCTGAAGGCCTGTGAACTCAAGCTGACAAAAATACGTAGTATTAAAATAAGTTCAGTTCCAATTTTCTGCTAGTTTTTACTTTCCATATGGCCAAAATGCTGAACTGTTTAGCTGTATATCCACTTCCAGTGAAACAGTGTAAAATGATTTAAATACGAAAATGTACAGCACAAACACACATCACTGCATCTCCCCTTTCAATGGCCATTTTGTGCAAGGCATCACTAGAACCTTTTGTGCAACTCAGCAGAATAAAAACATTTTTTGTCCTCAGGCTGGCGAGCAGCAGTTGCCATGGAGGCAGGTTAATAACAGCCCAATGATTTGCCCAGAGCTGCCTGTGATCTTGGCTACAGATTTAACACACTCTCAGAAGGAGGCCAGCTAAAACAAAGACTGAGATTATTCTCTAGGGAATGAATGCTATTAAACACACACACACACACAAATATTCTTGCTAAAGGACAAAAATAAAGAGAAGAGAAAGAAACAGGAACCAGCTATTCTTTTAATCTCCTGGAAGCTATCAGTCACAGGAAATTGGTAAGGGATGAACCTACATATGTACATAAATCGGCAATTGGTTGCTCAATATATGAAGAACGATTATACAATCTGCCCAGCCATATACAGCCTACTGCATATATGCAGGGGCTTAGCCATTCAATTTCCCGTGCCAATTGGTGATTGTGTGGCTAAACCTCCTTTGGTACCTTAAGTACAGCTTTGAGATTTAAACTCAGGATGGCAAGGTAATTGAGAATTGATGGAAAGTGGTCTTAAAATAAAAATAAAAAAGGAAAAGAGGCAGTTCTCAAACACTACGTCATCCTACTGAGGTAAAAATCTGTATTTTGGAAATGAGAAAAGACAATGCAATGGGATCAGGTAGCTTCCTTGAGTATTCCTAGGGCTCGCTCTAGAAGATCATACATCAGATCTTGAAGCCCAGACTTGAAAAGCTAAGCCAGGCAGATGTTCATAAAGCCATCCCTCAAAGCAAAGCATGGAAAACACGATGTAAAGAAAGAATATCCACACCTCCTGGACATAAAATCAGCCCATCTAATGCTATAAGCACATCCTAGGTCGAACCATTGGCCCATAGTCAAGATCACTATGGAACAAAAAACTGAGGAACGAAGAAAACCTGAAAGGAGCTTTGAAAAGCTTTCCGTTTCAGGGAGCTAAACCTTCAGGATCCTGTGGCTGTCTTCTGAGTTAGTTCCCACTCTTTGGGTTCTTCCCCTCCCATAAAAGATAAAGCAATGGGCATCATTTGCTCCTCATCACTCACATGTAATTGTGTAATGCATTTTAAGAAATCCTGGCATGTTAGATACCAGTCCAGTTAATACATAGCAGAAATTGCACATCGTGCTCCACCACAGAACCACAGTCTCTGCTGGCTTTGGCACCACAGCTCAGGGAGCATGTGGGGATGAACTGTTCTAACAAAAAGAAGGTTGCAAGAAATCCAAGAGGAAAAAAAGCACTAGATAACATCTTAAATGTAGCCATTGCGTGTAAATCAGGCTCATTACTACACACCCACAGGAGCCCAGTGTTGGTAGCATTAGTCCGAATTCACAAATAAATGTAAGAGGACAGCTCAGTACTTGACATTCACCTCCTGCTTCTCCAGTGCTGAAGACTACCCAATACCAAGCATGAATAATACCACTGGAGTCCCAAACCACCATGGATTTTTGTCAGAAAATGAACTTTATGTCAATGAAAGCAAATGCCAATTTTACTGCCTGCCACCCACTGTATTTTTCAAAATTTCCATTCTGGATGGCTTATGCATGCTAGGATGTACATTTTCCTACCTGCTGTATGATTGGCAGCCACAGGAGAAGCAGTGAGGGATGTGGGAATAGAATAATACCTGAGAAGCAAAACTGAAATTTACCTCTTTCTTCTCTGTGTGAGACTAAGCCAGTACCTGGCAACAAGATAACTTCTCACATCTGTCACCCACAGCTGCAGCCAAGGGTCAGTGGCAACAACACAATAAAACATTTAACCTTACAAGGGTAAGTTTAAAGCCTGTGACAAATTTCTCTCCACACTTTAGTAAGGGTACTAAAATAAAAAGGCTCTGCATTAAATCACCTGGAAGTTTTTGTTCAAGTTCTATCCTTTCCCATTCCTGTTCATCTTAAATTTTGCTGATTTACAAAACATGACACAAAGCTAAAACTGCTGTTACTACTTAGAATAAATGTTCACTCACCACACTTCTGGATTAACATTAAACAGACTAAATAAGTGATGAGCTCAAACAGAGAAAATCCTTTCTTCTCCTCCCACAAACCTCTTAAAGGCTCTTCCACTGAAAACTTCCTTTCAAGGTCAAAATTTCCTAATTTAGTCTTTTTGTCCTACCCAAGAAGTTGTGAAATTAACTTATACTGAAAATTAACCCATGAGATCCAGAAAACTTAATGAAAGTGCACTTTAGTCTGGCCAGACTGACAATCTCCCCACTGTATTTGCATTCCCCTCTTCCAGGGCTGTTAATCAATAGCTCCTTCCCGGCCAGCAGAGTACCTGCGATGGAAGGGACATGACCTTTGGAGAACACAGCCATCAGGGCTGCCACAAAGGATCAGACTTGAAATGCAGCAAGGCCACCTCTGCTATCCTTCAAAGCCCAAGATGCTTCTTTCAAGTAAAAACCTGTGAGATCTGGGGTAGTCTGGTCCATCTAGTAAATCTCATCCAAATCTCTACTATTTACAAGTAGCTCCTTTCTGAAAGTCATCAGAATTAATTACAACTTCTCCAGTTATTCTTAGTACAGATACAAGATATTTGGTTTCAGCATTGCCATATAGCTAGTTCCTCTCTTCTGAGAAGATATTTATTCTCTGTTATCAGTTAGATGCTTCCACATTCTTGTGTAGCAGAGAACTAAAAGTCCTTGCTCACACCTCCTGTGCTGGAAACCAACACAGAGAAAGCAGAAGAATTGGTGCACACTAAGAACAAGCATCTCACAGCCTGGAAGGACCATTAGCAGACCCTTTTTCAAATCCACAGAGCACCATATATCTCTGTGGTACTGTGTGAGTAATGATAATAAGTGGCTCCTGAATTTGTCAGCAAAAATACAGTAAGCAAAGGTTTTAAAATCAAGAACACTTTTTTCTACCATGATTAACAAAAAAACCCAAAACCAACCAACCAACCCCCAAACAAACCAAACAGCCTTTCAGAGGTTATCAATGTTCATCCACAGCAAAAACTTTTTTTTTTCCCACTAAAGAAACAATGATGTTCAAATTGGAGAAAAGGCTGTTTTACTAAGGGAAGATTTGTTTCTTCTGGATGGTGTTAAATGATGCAGAGACGACTGTAAGAACAGATAGCAGTAATCATAACCCTCTTTTTTATTTTCCTCCAAATCTCTTCTTCCCAAATCATCAGTTCTTATAGGAAAAAAAAAAATGCATTCCCATTGCAGGAACCAAACCTGTTTCATGCAAAGACAGATGATCTGAATGGCTTTTTTACATGCCTTATCTAACTTACCATCTTCAACCTTAGTGAGACACACACTCTCCCCATCTCTATCATTCCAACCTCTGCAAGGCTCATTAAGCTCACAGGTGTTCTGAAGTCATCTTTTTCAGACAGCGGAATCTACGGAACAGGAATCCCTACATCCATACTTATTGCAAGTACACATCCCAGATGTTTGCTGTATGAGAGAAAGGAGTCAGACCTGCACAGGAAGAATGCTGCTGCCTCATGAGATGGGATGAGAGAATTGCTCTTGTCCAGGTTTATTGCTTTTGGACAAAGGTCAGGCAGATCTTAATTTTAATTCATGTCTTCTCTGTTTTACTTTTGACCTATGAAACAGTGGAATCCATAGCAGAAGAAAAATACCTAATCTATACTTTGGAAAAGGCCTTACTTCAAGCAGGTTTCAATGGGAATTCTTGAGGAGGGATATTTTTTAGCTCTAAGCTACTTCTGCAGGAAAAAATTAAGCTGGTGATTTAAAAAAGAGACTTCTCACATAAGGGAGAGATCAGGCATTATTAATATAAGCTTTGGCGTTATTTCTCCTGGAGACTTGTTCTAGTATTTTACTATCCAAAATAACCCTTGGGATTCAGTGCAGCCTGAGCATGTGGAAGCGCTCAGTGGCACACAGAGCTCAAAGTTCAAACACATCGCACCAGCAAGGGCAGCTGCTGGTCCAAACTGGGGCTGTAACTCTCAGCAGACACATCAACAACTCACTGCTCAACACGCCTGAAGACCCTCTTTCCTCTCTGCCCTTGCCCTGGCCTCCCTCCCCTCACTTTCCTTATTTTTGTCTTCTTGGAGAAATGCTCAGAAGGCTCAACATGCAGGAACTGCTGCTTCAATAGGTTCAGCCCAGGGGATAATTTTGGACAAACTCAAGGTACAGAGGTAAAAGAGATGAAGCAATGGGCAGACTGCCAAAGGTGTCCAAATGGCCAAAGGTCTAGACAAGCTCAATGGGAAATACAAAGGCACCTAAGCATTTCAGTTCCAGGGGTGACTTCCAAAGCTCTGTGAAAATCTCTAAGGACATTTGGGTTTCCTTGACACAACCATCCTCCAAACCCTCCTGTAACTTGCCTGACGTGGTTTTTAAAGCTGACTTTTACTTTAATCAAAGGTGAATATCTTACCTGGAAGACTGGAGTTGAAACTCTTAGCTCCACCTTTCTGCCAGCTGTAACTCACCTCACCCTCCACCAGCCTTCAGCACTCATCAGGAGGGCAAGGCTTTTGCCACACTGGATTTCAGCCACCACTATCGACTGCTTCCCCAGTTGACTCCTCCCTAAGCTATAAAGAAGCAAACAAGAAACACAACCTCTCTCTCTACAGCTGAGGGCCAAAACCAGTGTGTGTGTATGTGTGTGTGTGTGCCTGTGTATTCCAGCCTGGCAGGTCTCAGATTCAGGAGGCAAATTCTCAGTTTAAGAGATAACTGAATATGCAAAGATCTTCCCAGACCTTTACCCAGGTATGGGTTTACCCAACTATGGAACAACAGGAGTAAAAAGAAACCTGAATTGTAACTGCAGAAAGTCCTTTGCCCTGCAACAGCTTTCATGCAGGTATTTCCCCAGCTGAGTCTCAACCACATTATTTCCAAAACCTGAACTTGTTTCAGCAAAGGAGTGGTAAGGCTGTTACAGTGAGATACTCCACATTCACATGCCCTTATGTGCTCACGAAGAAGCTGAAACACCTCCCAGCACCTGGGGGAAGCAAGTTAAAAAAAAAAAAAAAANAAAAAAGAAAAGAAAAAAATATTCCTATAAAGCAAACAACACCCACCCAACCTGGAATAGTGCCTACAGCTAAGCTCATGTTAAACAACTATTGCAAAGTTTCTCTTTCTAGAGAAAAGGATGGTACTTTGCTTTCTGGGAAAAAAATTTGTTTCAGGCATTTTGAAAGGCTCATTAAGCTTGCAGGTGTTCTGGGGATGTCTTGGCTCCAGCACTGCAATGAATCTCCCACGCTGATCCTTCCCTTGTTGCTCAAGTGCTGGATTCAAGCTTAAATTCGGGAAGTGAGATCATGTTGTCCACGGAGACCCTGGGAGAAGAGGTGGATGCCATGAGGACTGCCACAGAGGTGCCCTCACAGTGATGATATCCATTTGGACACTGACAGAGGAGACAAAGGCACCCAGGAAATCACATGGCTTGTCAAAGGAGCAGAGAGGTTATCTCAGCACAGCAGCCAACGCCACCTGGCAGCAGCGAGCTGGAGGCCAGTGCTGAGGGGAGGCATCTTATAGCAGGGATTTGTGTTGGGACTGAAATGACATTTTCCCTCCAGTCTAAGAGAAAGGACCAAAGACCAGCATTTTCACGGCGGCTAATCCATCACTGGCAGGTTGGTTTTACTCAAGACCTGTTCAGAGAGGTTTCACTGCTGCATAAAAGACTTTTCATTTCTTTAAGTGCAGCCATTTAAAACATCTTCCCTTGAACTGGCATTTCTGGGCTTTGATAGTGGGGTTTTTTTTACCCCTTCAACAAGAACCCTTTCATCCTCAGCTCCTTCATGACAGGCACCACATTTACCTACATGTTAGTTCAGAAAGATTCCCAAGGCAGACTGAATAGGGTTCAGTTGCCTAAACAAGGGTTTCTAGCACCATTTTAGGTGCCAGACTCCCAGCTGCTGTAACAGAAGGCTGTGCATCTCCGTGTCCTGCTCATCTGTGCCAGCACATATGGACATGTCTCATCACTGGGGACAGCTGAAGGGGCCCAAGACCCTGATAACCAGGGTCTAGTCTGCTCCTTCCATGTCCTTCACTGCCCAGAGAGCCAACATTCATAATCTAGCACTCCTTCTTGAAGCATTTCTTTTGCATGTAAAATATCCCACATGCACTAAATGTGAAACTTGGAAATGTCTTCTGGCAGCCCCAAACCTGTCATCCAGGTAATTTGTCATAAAATATGGTCAAAATTAATATTGATACTAAAGACAGAGATCATAATTCATGACCCAAGTATCTGGGGAGAAAAAAAAAACATTTGAAAAACATAAACGTTTGAATCCTAAAGCACAAGAGTATGAAAATATAATGGAAAGGGGAAGGATGAGGCAGCAAGCTTTGGTGAATATTTCCCTGCATTGCTATTAAAGTCTCTGATGCGGAGGCAGGCGTCTCCAGCAAACAAGCTGTCAAGCAGGCTTCAGTCAATCAGCTCCATAAAGAGAAGAGGATTCTGGATAGAGCTAGCTGTAAAGGCTGTCTCTGAGCATATATATCCCTTGCTGTGCTATCCATCAGTCAGACTGGAATTTTCCAATGCAATCAATCATAGGCTTGATTTCAGGTGCCTTTCTGAGATGCTTCAAAACTAAATTCCCCCACAGATCATTAAAATAAAGCTTCAGGAAAACTAAATGGGATCTTCTTGAGGTCTCAAGCCAGACATCGAAAGGACAGGCATGTAGAATCACCAAACCATTTTTATAGCCTCACCTGAAATCCTCCTTTAGACTCTGACGTACACACTTAAGGCTTTTCGCAAGGGAAAAATGCAAACCAAACCACAGAATATTGTCTAGGAAACATATTGTAGGATACCACTAAGTCAGATGTGCTTGTCACTGCTTTAGTGTCATTTCTGCCTTTGTGGCTGATGAGTCTGAGAGATTCATCTGCATAAACCCCCATACTCCTTAATCTCATCCGTAAACAGTTTTGAAGCAATTGGGCAGCACAGTTAAAAAAGGAAGCTGTCCCTCACCACCCATTATTGTCTTTCAAGCATTAACAAGGAAATTCAAATTTAGGTCAAGTATTCATACAAAAGAAGTAGACTCCTTACAGCCTTAACAAACAAAACAAGAAAAACAGAGGAACGTTTATCTTAAATTGTTAGGACTATTGCAAAGCATTAAGTTTATGCTACTTCCATTTCTGAACTCTTCATTTCCCTTTCACCCAGCCCTTTATTTACCTTGAATCCCCAAAGGACTAATATTGCCTCTCAATGCTGGCACATGATGGTACCGGTGTGGCCTTGAACTCCTGTACATCCAGTGGTACCTGCCAATTTCCATTTCTGGTCTGGTGATCACTGCCAATTTTAGGTGGTAAAAAGTCAGTGTCACCAGCAAGTTTTAGTTCAGTAGTTTCAGTCATTTAACTTTAAAAACAAGAGCCCCAAAAAAACACACTGTAGTTTCAGAACTGAAACAACGTAACCTTAAAGACCAAGGGAGGGATTAGGAGGGATCGCCAAGAGAGAAATGCTCACAAAGGTGTTAAGAAAGGTTGAATAGCTGAAACTCCACCTAGGATTTGAGTTAAAACATATAAGGAAGGACTCTCTATTCCTTACCCCCACCCACTCTCGTGTCTCCCTCTCTTTGTCCATGACAAAAATCTCTGCTCCAGAAGTAAAGGAAGGCAAAAGACACAGAAAACCACATTACCTGTTTTTTAAAGATTCTAATGCTGTCAAAGAAAAAGGTTATTGCTTGATGTAAAGGTAGGGCAAACACGAAGGTTTGCCCTGCTACTTTTTTACATTAAAAAAAAAAAAAAGTAGGCTTTATTTCACACAGGCTCTGCTCACATCCAAAAATCTGGACCAAATGTGTTAAAAAACAAATTGTTCCAGTTTTATGACCAAGAAGAGCAGCCCTGTTTCTCGTCGTCTTTTCAGAGGAAGCCCAGCAACAAGACCCCACAGGTAGTATCTCACCTCACCCACTCACACACTCATTGCCCACTCACTGGCACAGGGTTTCTGAGCCCCCTGGAAGAGGCCAATGGTGTAACAGCATCAAACCACTTTTGAACCTACATTGGTACCACTACTGAAACCTTGTCAAAGCTGTCAGGGTGGGATTGACAGACCTTTATTCAAAATGCACCGCAGTGCCCCTCTGCAGTGGCTAAATAAGGAAAGCAACCATCATCTCTGGCTGAAGTAAATCCAATTCAGCAGCATTTGGGCACGTGGAGAAAGTGACGGTTGTGAGGATGAAAACCCTACCTACAGTAGACTAGATTGGAGACAAATTTCAGGGGGCAGGAGAAGAAGAAATAAATTTCTAGCCTGTGAGGGGCTCGGAAGGTCCTGGACCTGGTCCCTCTCTCACGTGGTTTTGCTGCTTGTGCAATGAGGAGTTTGGTACAGCTACATTTGCAATACGTCAAGAAGAGAAAAAATCTTGGCCATGAATCCAAATGTTGGATCTAGAGATTTAAACCAAGAATTTGTTTGTCTTCTTTATCAACAAGCAAACTCCAATACTAAAGCAGTCTTTTGGGGTTTTGTACATAAATTTAATACCAATGGCTCTCCAAAGGATACTTTATGGTTTGGTAATCTTCCCCCCTCTGCATCTCACACACAAACCAGCAAGCAGGCATCAGTAAATCTTCCACAGAAGACATTATTCCGTGTTGTATGGCTTACCCTTCCTCCTAGGAAAGACAAATTCCATATCTTATGAGCATAGCAAAATTCAAAATGTGTTGAAAGTATTGTTCCAAAATGACTGCACTCTCAGGACGATATCATCTCTTTCTGCTCAGAGAGGAACAATCCTGCTTGTGAGATCACAAGGAATGCCATAGTAATTGAATTGGATACAAAACGGAAAACAACAAAATTCTTCTCTAGTACTGCATACCTCCTCTCCTCTGCCCCTCCAATGTCTGTTCCCTGCTTTTTTGAAGCTACCTACTGGACACTGGTGACAGATTCAGATTTTAAAAAAATTTAAAAATTAAAAATAACCAGCTGCAGAGACTTCCAAAAAGAAAAGGATTTTTCATTTGCACTGCCGCAGTACCTAAACCAAACCTTTAACATCAAGAAGATTTTATCCTACTAGCTTGAAGCCACAGTTTGAGATTTCTCCTGCAGTGGCACAAAAAGCACTTGCTCAGAGCAGCAGAGCAGGCAGCTCCTTTTCTCCCTTAGCCTGGGGGAACGGTGGTGAAGTCACCTGTCTGCTGTGGTACAGACATCAAACCCTGAAACACAGAGACAGCATGTAAACTTTGCAGCATCATTTCTGTAAATGAAAATATTCTGTGGAGTTGGTTTCTTTAATTAGGAATTTCTGGTTTTGCAGTAACAGGGCTCCTTTCATTAGGAGGCAGTTCAAACTCCGTAAGGAATTTCAGTTTTTCCACTGCTCCGCAAAGAGCCACTTAGCAATGGCTGTTTGGTAGCCCTTAGTGCACACCTGGCAGGACGATTGGAGCTGAAGAGTATCTCTGGGTGACTTTGGTGGGACCCACCCAGACCCACTCATGTAAAATCAACACCAGCTCAAAAGCTCCCCAGGCCTCAGTGGTATAACAAATACTGCCATATCCATTGGAATTTAGCTCTGTACCCTGAAGAGCTGGGAAAGGAAACAGGTGTAAAGGGCTTCTTTACCTTTTGCTTTTTGAGGAATTAACTGCACTAATTGTATTCCCTGGTCTAGGTTGCAATAACCTCCACCCACAGCCAAGTTCCCACAACTCGAGACCTCCTGTCAGAACCAGGTTGTCCTCAATCCTGCACAGACACAGTAGCTACAGAACTGACAATGTTTTCATGCCACACCACGCAGGCACATGGATGGTGACTGTGGTGTTCAATACTCATTGGGATGAATCATCTTGCACGCCTGTAATAAAATTCACAGTGCTCAACATCCTCATGCTTACTGCCTTTATCATATAGTTTTAGAGGAAACACACAGTTTTGACATTCATTTGTCTCAGATGATGAAGCAGTCCATGGGAGCAAAGAGATGATGTTGTTTGGTCATTTGATGGGCTGATGATGAATACTGAATGAGGAGCAAGGCAGGCCAGAAAATGGGGAAGGGCCAGAGTAACTGCAGGAGACCTTCCCCCCTCTCTTTGCTCCCCTCTTTAGCCCCTTTGCTCCTGCTGCAAAATCCATTGTGCGCATACAGTGCCATCTGGGTTTCCCCCACCCCCCGTTACCATATCCCATGGCACATATGTCTAGGTTTTCTGCTTTCATGAGGTTGTTCAGACCAGTATGAGTACATTCTCTGAGTATTTTTCAACCCCCTCCTATTTAGAAACCAAATCCTATTCATTAAAACCTAAATCACTAAGCCTGCCAAATTATTATCCCCAGAATATCGCGTGTCCCAGATTCTCCCTGGGCTGGACCTCTCTTCCTACAGTCGTATTCTTCAGGGACTTATACTTAGAGCAGTTATTGTTGTCAGTGGATCTGAAACACCAAACAACTGCTTAAAATGGGGAAAAATATGCAGCATACTAAAAATCTCTGAATAGCTTGACAGGTCTGATACCACTGTGTGAGCCTAACATTAAGTCGGTACATTTGAAATTTTGGTTGATGATCATAAGACATATTTTTAAAAATACTTCTTTTTTTCAGTTTGTTGTAATGAAAAATACATCTGTGATGCATCAAAATGTTATAAGCACACTGTGTAAAAATAACTTTCCTAAAAGTAAAATAAATTGCATGACAATTCATTCCTTTCTCACGTCGCACTTTACAGCTTCATTTAAACACAACTGTACAACTGGATGCAATAGTGTAAAAGAAGGAAAGTATTTTCTTTCTATTTTTGACTAGCATATACTTGTCTATTTAGAGCTTAAAAGCTGAAACATGACTTCATATACCATGAAAATAATAAAGCTCACAGCTATTAATGAGCACGAGGTCTTCTTTTATCAAGAGCACATAAGCAGGGAAGAGCCAATTAAAAGGGACCTTTGGTACAGCTGCTCAAACTGGTCTTCATTATTCCTCAGCATAGCATAGGCAATTTGAACATCATATGTATTCATATAAGGAAACTACACCCTACTACAATGGCTTTCTTCCATCCCATGTGTAATTGGTGAATTCACCATGGTCATCCACAGTTGGGGTTTATTTTTTTTTTTCTTCTTTTTATTTTTTTTAAATTTTGCAACTTGGTAGTATTTCTCACCATTAAATGAAAAGGGAAACTTCTTGTCTCTGTTAATGTGTATCAGGATCTATATCCTTCACTGCTGATGCAAAACGGCATTTCGTTTTTCTTATTTATTCCACCTCAGTAAATCTGCCTGCCCAGTCCTCACGTTTTGATTTAATTTAATGCCTGCAAGATAAACCCTGTCATTTGTAATAATTTGTAAACCTTCATCTTTAAAATGCATCCAATCTGTCCTGCAGCCCTGCAAAGTATCTGTTAAACATTTTGCTTCAGCTTTCATGGTGTTCTCCTCTGATAAGGGCTGCTGATACACAGCATAAAGCTGACTTATTTCTTATCTCCATCAACATGGGGGTTGTTCCAATTCCAATTAAAAAACTGGGGCAGCAGCCACTCATCTGGGTGCAGAGAAACAAATGTCAGATAAACACTGAATCCATCAGCTGCATAGTATTACTGCCTGAGTCAGGCAGGGGATTCATGAAAGCAGTTATAAGATAGAACGGGAATTCTATACAATTTAGCAAACTTTAAAAATATAAATCACTAGCAATCCTTTTCATTTATCAATCAGTAATTATTCATAAAGCACATTAGCTTGTGCAAATTTTCTCAGCTATATTGCAATCCAAAATAGCTGGCTGTCCACATTTGCCACAGAGATGGGAAACACAAACTGACACCTGTGTGACACCACCACTCACATACAACTGCTTTAGGTGCTCAAACTGAAAATAGACCTCGCTGCTCATGCCAAGTGCTCCAGCAGCATTGCTCTCTCCAGTGTTTTCCCAAGTACTGGGAGTCCTGTACACAGACAGCATATAGTCCTAGCCCAATTTCCTCCAAGTATTTATTCCACAAAACTGCAGTACATCATCAAGAAGGTCCTTGCATTGAAAACACACCCAAGAAACACGCACTTTAAAATTCTGGTTAAGGGAAAAAACCTCTTAGTTTGAAAGTATGATTTTCTATTAGTTAGATGCAGATACTTTCCCCAGAACATGGCAGTGCAAAACATACTCAGCGTGAATTTGAATACCCAAAGCAGGATGCTCATGATCTTCCCTTGCTCAGTCTTAGCAATAGCAGCATCTCCCAAACCCTTTCAGATGAGGGTTTGTCTCCTTAGGCTTTGCAATTCATTTCTAGAAAGAAGAGTTAAAAGACCCTTTGATAGCACTTCAACTGCTTCAAGCTGTTGCAGCTGCCTTGAAATCGCTGCACCTAAGGCACCTCATAAAGAATGGCCATTACCAAGTCCAGGTGGGGTCCTTGAGGGAGAAGCAAATGTTGCAAGCCTGGCAAGCATGTAAGGCATAATAAGTAAGAGATCTGGTCCAGAGAGTAAATGGAGGAGTCATCTTCTATTTCATACTCCAAAATGAAGCAGCAGCATTTTTCTGCAAGTTTTCTTACACAGAGAAAAAGTCCATTTTCCTCCATGGGAGCTGTTGGTGAAAGAACCCTTTTGAAAAATTCTGATATTTGAGAGGTACCTGATGCCTGCTGAGCCCATCTGAAAAACCAACTGGACTCGACAGATTTAGCACTTTGGAAAATCTGCCTCTCAAAACCAAATATGTCTCCGCCATGACCACTTCACAGCAGTAACTTTGCAGGGGATCTGGTCTATTCATTTTGCTACTGAAATTAGGAGTAGGAGTATTTCAGCTTGCTGCTTTTTAATTTGCTGTGAAGCATATAGAGAATTTAAGTGAATAGAAATACAGAGCATAGTGTGAGAGACTGTGCGTTACTTTCAGGAATCGGAGAGCTGGCAAGAACAAAGCCTGACAGGGTTACATACATATATACCTATGTAACAGATCCAAAGTATGAAATTACCATAGGAAAAACTAGGAAATAGTGATAACATTGGGATAGGAGGCTCCCCTGCTTGCATCCAATGAAAGCAACAGATCAACCACCTTGACTTGGAAGCAGATTTACTGTTCTACATGTTGTGCTTTCATCTTTGCCAAAACAAAAGGGAAACCATAAACCCATCATAAATACACACAGCAACACATTTTATTTTGTACGGCTACTAATGCATACGGATAACTTTCTTTTGTGTTTATTGTGACATGAACTCCATCAGTTTAAAAGAAGCTTGTCAATCAGAAGAAAAAATTGCTGTAATTTTTGAAGAATGATCTATCAGTTTGAGGTGGTTTTATAGTCAATCTATTTAGGACATTTTGTACATTAATTACTCAAAATCTGCAGTGAGGTGGGTTATTGTCCACATACACTAATGGCTTTCAGAGTTTAATCTCTCATCAGTGGACCTCCTTTTGTGAAATCCCTAAAGGATTATGTAGTACTATGTCTAATCACTTGACAAATTTCATTTACTTGAAACTGAAGCTCGTTTTATATGAAGTGTGTAGCAGGAGTCAGATTCAAAGTAGAAAAACAAAATCTGGTACTGGACAGTACCAGGATTTATCATGTTTATATCTGAACTGCCTAAAAATCAATGAAAGAATTCTGCTTGGGGAAAAGCATTAGCTGTTTATCAGCTGCTTAAACCTATGAGATACTCAGATTGTTTATAAACAATACACAACAGGTTAAAAAAATATACTATGACTCACGTAAAAAGACAGTGGAAATTTAAATAATTTTGTTACTGCTGTATCATTTAGCAAAAAAAATATTGCTATGATCCGTTCAGTAGTCTGCTACACTGAAGAGGAACAGTTATTTGACATAAATTATATGACACAGAAACAAAATATTCCTTGCTAGTAGAATTACGCTCTGAAGTTTAGCACTCCAGACCAAACAGAATCACCTGTAAAGCTAGGATGGATAAAGCACCTCTCTTTCTGTGCTGCCATCTCCCTACCACAGAACCATTTCCATGGAATTGTTCTCTCCATTAAACAGCAATTCTCAGCAATTAACATATCCTAAAATCTAATGTTGCAAAACTTACTGCATTGTTCCCCCTTATCATAACGCAGGCAGATCTCTACAAAAGCAAAATTTGCCAGATGACACCATAGAAAAGGAATCTTAAAAATAAGAGTAGCATTTGGCATCAAGCTCACTGCACGAAGGTTGTGTGACATTATAATCTATTACATGTTGTTATAACCTAGGTCTCCCACATTGCATTGCAAAGCCTTGCTACATGGCTAGTCTCGAAGCAAACACTAGATTACGGCTCTGAAAACAACACGCAAACACACAGGCACACGCTACCTCTGTAAACCAAATTAACCAAAATCTGTCAAAGACGCAGCAATAACAAGACTTCTTTTGCAAGCATCATTTCGGGTAGGGTTAGGACAGATTCAGAGCAAATACAGACGCAGACAGAAAGGTTGATGCTCTATTAATTTGTTGTCAAGCCATGCAGGAAAGGACGGCTGAAAGCCCAAAGATTCAGTAATGATTGTTTAAGAGCTATTTGAAAAAGTGACAAAACTGGCCTAAACCTCTTTAAGTCCCCTGAATGAAAAGATTTAAACAGGCTATTGTTAGACCCCCGGGTACCTTTTTTCTCTTGGCTTTGTTCTGCATTTTCCTCCGCTGCAGTTTCCATGGCTGGCTTCATACCATCCACCAAAAATGCCGCCCCCCCTCCCCCCCCAGCAAGCACTTTTTCTCTTCGCCTCCTTTCTCACTCCCTTCCGTCTCCTATTTACAGCGGCGGTGATTGAGCGGCTCTGTTCTCCCCTACAGTAGATTACAGTCCTTTCCAAAATGCCAGAAAAGTCTTGTCAGCTTCAATTTCGCTCCGCTGACTGGTCCACGAGGAGCTGTGCCAGCTCGCTCAGCTATACGTCACCACGGTCCCCAGCTATAAAATAGCCATCCTGTGCCTCGGCTTGCCACACCGTGGGGACCAGCATCACCCGCTCGCGCCCCCTTCCTCCTGCCCTCCGCTCTTCCCCTCTTTCCCCGTCTCCCAAGGCTCCCAACAAACGTTAATCAATTCTCCAGCTGGTGAATGGATTGGTGACATCGGGAGGGGAGATGCAAGTGAGAAAGAAAGGAGCCCCTGGCCGCTGTGGGGTGAGCCCCCCGGCCACCGTCTCTAAGGGGAGTGCACGCCGGCACACAATCACAAGGCTCACAAGGCTCCCTTTCCCATGGGACCTTGTTATTATGCTTTGCATTTTGATTTATTCCACATGCCCTCTGCTCTTTCAAGGGGTGGGGAGTGATGGGTCTGTTCTCTCTGTTTGCTTTCTTTGCCGAGAGTTCCGTTCACCCACGGCAAAAGACTGTGTGAGAGAAGCATAAAAGCAAATGCGGACATATATGTGTGTACATGGAAAATTTAAACTCTTTCTTTGACTCGTGAGCACAATGGGGAAAAAAAAGGAGAAAAAAAAATATCCAAGCAAGGAGACAGGAAGCAAGCTCAAGCAATCTAAAATGCACGTCCAACACTTTAAAGGATAAAATTTTAAGAAAACACAACATGGACTTTAAAAGGAGGTCTGCCACTAGAGACCTAAAGCCATGCTTGGGAGTGAGCACAGAGTTGCTGTTTAGCACGTTTGATCACTCCCTTAAATCCAGACAGACTGCAGCATGATTGAAAAAGCTGTGCTTGGGAGCAACAAACCCAAGACACGCCAACGTTGCACTGCATGAGGTGACTTTAGGTGTCCCCAGCCCACTCCTGTGCTGGGGAGCCACAGAGCAGGGCAACACCATGTAGGGGTATTGTCCCCCTCCCAAAACCCAGGACAACTGACACATTTTGCCTATCACTTTGCTTGTCTCAGTGCCTCACAGTGCAATACCCTGCACAGGGCAGAAGTGCCCAGAGGCACCCCTTGGTGTGTGTTAGGATGGTGGAGCAAACATGGAGTAATGGCCGTTGTGGTCCAGCCACTGCAGCCAGTTCTGCAGCATGCAAAGATGCCCAGCAGATTCAGCAAATGCTGGGGATGTTAAAACCTACACCCTGCATGTTCCCTATAACAGATTCAAACAGGAGAGTGGGAAGAGGGAAGCAGTCCAAAGATTTGTAGCTGCAATTTAGTCTCTTCTGGTTGAAGTTGCTACACCCTCAGTTTTGCTGTGCATTTTTATTTCTAGATGCCTAGTGAAAAGCACAAAAGCCCTCAGACCCAACCATTAGAGAAAGTTCTGTTCTCTGTCAAGAAATTAGTGTACAAACCCTCTTCTCTCACCACAGCCAACACAGCTGTTACTCTGCTTCAGGCATTATTGCTGAGACTTCAGGCTTTAGCACAGCTGCCAAGAGGTCTTGGACTTATCTTAAGGTTTCATATCACAGCATCAAAACTTGATGTCAACCATTTGTCTCAAATGCTTCCTTGGAGTCCAGGAAAAGTCTGCAGTTGAAGCTCCCACCTCAGTAGACCTTTCTACAAGCAGGATGAAGCTAATTTGTAGATGGCATGAAGTATACTCAGGAGCCAACGTGGGGCAATGGGTTGGGATCCTGAAGATAATCAGATCAGTAGTCACAGCAGAGACCTCAGCCCAGGTGGCAAGGCGTATTTCTCCAATCTTCCTCTCCAGTGCTCACACGGCAATCCATACACAAATTGAAATCCCTCCCCAGCAAGACCACACACTGCAAATACACTCCCTGAAAAAAACAGCTGAAAGGTGAAAGCGTGTGTGATGTGTTTGCTATATGCTTTTAAGCATTACTAGAAGTTGTTGGGATAAAGATTATACAAAGAAAAGGTTCTACAAAGAGTGTTTTTTTCCCCATTTAACATCAGTAAGACTGAAAACCCACACCAAATACACCCTACTTGCTGAAAGTCACACAAATTTTAGTCCTTGGTCAAAGCAGTTGATTGCTTCTGACATAAAATTCTCTTCTTGGAACGCCTCATTGTGCAGTTGGTACTTCTGTCACAGTCTAGATCTCTGTTTCTTAATGAGCTTTGCTTTTAGACTGGAAGGTCTAAAACTTTAAAAGGTTGAAACCTCCCTTCTGACTACCCTAAGTTACAAAAGGCCTTTTCATAACCTAATTCAAGTGGTGTAATATCAGTGCACTTATCAGTATAAATACACAGAAAATACAAATATAATCTGGAATTTCCTTTATTTAAACAGAAAATACATTAGACAGAACCTTTGGTTACAGACTGTCCCTGGAGGAAACCCATGATTGTAGCCCTCCACTCTGCACTAGTGAGATGTACTCCACACAGCTGCATGCTTTCCTGCTGGTGAGCAGAATTTGTTAGGCAGGCTCAGGACTTCAGAGGTGGTGTTTCAGAAACCCAAAACTAACAGGCTGGGAGACTATTTCCTCTACGGTTCTTTCTTCCCCAAATAGGCAATGAAAAATCAGTGCACAGTACCAGAATCAACTTCACAAGAACTTGAACTGAAGACTTCAAAAATTGTGAAGCCCAGCTATTCAAAACCATTACTTCTACCTACTAAATCCTCTAAAAAGTGATGCATGTGTAAAGTCCTCTTCTTTCTTACTATTTTCTTGATTGCTGCAATGTATGATAGGTTTTAAGCACTTACCATCCTAAGTAATTTCTTGATTTTCAAACTTCTGAACCATCACTGTAAATACAGCACATAAAACAAATTATGTCATTTCCTCCAGTGCTAACATGGGTGCTGATCTTCAAGCTTCAAGCATTAATCTCAGCCAGCAAGTTGTCTCATTCAATGTTCCCTCCCTTAAACAGGTATATCGTTTTCACAGTATGTGATGAGACTGGGAGACATCAAGTTTATGCCTATGACAACACGGTGAAAGATTAAGCTACAAAGGCAAAAACTTTAAAAATTTTTTAAAAAATCTTTAAAGACTGATATTCAGCAAAAACTTGCTTGTACAGACCAGGCAGATTTAAATAACCAGCAACCAGGGGGAGGCACCTAGTTACATTTGAGGAGTTCAGCCCAGCATTCTATTTGCAGAACAAGATAAAAGTCAAAATGAGGAGAGGGGCTCAGCAGCAAGGGTTTCTGCTGCTAAAGCACAGCTCTGAGCCTACTGCCAAACCTCAGGATGAATAGCAGTGGAGGAAAGTATGTGAAGGCACTGCAGACCAAGTCACATTCACTGCAAAACAGTTTTTTTAAAAAGGCTTAAATCTATTTTATCTAGGTAAAAAAAAAAAAAAAAATCAAGCCACACATTTAATCATTTTGCTCAGTCAATTAAAATTGCAAAAGTTAAAAAAATATTAAAACCCCTATTCTGTTCATGTGCCAGTTCCTTTTGAACATCTATCTTTAATGTCACTGAATCTAGTTTACATTCCTGAATGCTGAGAAGCTCTACCATAAGCTACAGCAAATTTTTCACAAGCTTTCAGAAGATGAATACACACTTGCCATTTCTACAAAGGCTTCACAGAGCTGTAATAAAGAATGTTCTCATACAGCTGAAGAGCAATTTGAGATTGTCTATGAGATCCAAGACTCAGAAGTTAAAATACAGAGACTGTCCCTCAAACAAGACTGACACATAGTCCAAACAACTAATTTTAAAGACAACTTACAGAACACTTTTAAAAAAAATATTTTAGAGACAGAACAAATACACATGAAGCCACTTGGTGCAATGTAATTGCTTGTGTTCAGCTTTAAACCAGTTACTGAAGAGTTGCTTATAAAACCCAATCCAAATACTTATGCAAAAGCAGGTGAACTTTCCATGTGGCTAAAATCAAAGCATGACAAGTTTTCAGTTGTGCAGCAGTCATATATCTGGCAAGTATTTTTAAAAAAAATTTAAAATTGGGGTCCGTTGTCTTTCAGACATACTAGGTTACTAGGAAAATGAAATCCAAGTTAATTAACAAATAACAGTGGGAAAATCCCTGCACTTATACCACAGTATAAAACACAGACTTGAGCCTGCACTGTACTTAGGGGTCTCAGTCTTGGATTTCTGTAAGAAAGAGCAAAAATAAAGGCTTAAGAGTGGATAGTGGATATCTCTGCAGCCAAAGAAAATCACTGAGTTAGCCAATGGAGCTAAGTCCAGGAGGGTAAGCAAACCTCAACAGTGTGAAGATGCCAGTGCTGTGACTGCCTTAACAATGCCTCGTGAAGATGTCAATGCTGCAGCCAAGCTAAATGCCTGGTGGCAAGCAGCAGGCAAAGGAGATGTCACTCAGTTTTTGGGTTACGTTCTCTGTCCAGCCTGCCTGTTTCCAGCTGGACCACTGCAGTTATAGCCATGGGTGAGAATCAAAGGTAATAGACAACCCAGATTCCAAACATACATCGATGGCTAACATTTAGGTGGAACACAAAGGAAAAAAAATCTCTTAGAAAGCGAATAGGAGAGGTTGTGCATGGTTTTTCCAGCAGCTAGGTATCATCAAGTTTTAGTCTCAAAGACGGCTCAGATTGCAGAGATGTGAAGGCTACCAAAGAAAAATGCCTGAAGAACTATAATAAAAGTCAAAAATAATGAAGAAGTTGATGTGTTCTTAAACAGGTGGGAGCTCCATTTCTGCTCATGAAAGGCAGTCAACAGCACAGAAGGAAATAAATAAATTTTAAAAGCACTGGATTTTATTTATCTAACCTAACTAATGACCTTAATAACATTTTCCTGGGTCTACGAAACTTTTATTTAAAAAAAAAAAAATTTGGGGAAAAGAATTAAGAACTCTTGAAAGACAAAATACAGGAATCTTAACCATGCCAAAGACTTCTGAGGAAAGGCAATAAAAATGAAAACAAAATAGGATACACTTGAAACTAAGCTGGAAGCAACAAAACCTCTTGCATCACTCTCTCATGAGGCTGCCTAGAGTAGCGCCATGCTTTTGGCAAGCCAGAAAGAAACATGCTGGCAAACTAGAGCCCATTTAGACTACAGTAGAAAGAACACGGAAATTCAGAAAGTGAAAGCGAAGACTTCCTAGCATCTCCCCCAGAAGGAGCTTTCATTAGGCAAGTGTTCAGAGCTCCCTCTCCAATGGCTGTCTTCAGCTTCTGCTCCAGCCTCATAATTTTAAGGCATATTTTTCTACAAGTGTACTGCTTGGCAGGTTTCAAATGCTTTAGTTTTATAATGAGTCAGCAAAACCAGGCTTTGAGTTACCCAATCTCACACATATTTTTCTTCCCATCAGTGGCAAGATCCTCACATACATGACTAATACATGAAGCCTTCAACAATACTTCAAATGCTCCTCCATGATTTTAAGGACTACATTCTTGATATTGGCACACATAACCACCTATTTTTGCCCCCCCTGTCCATCACAACTGAGGGAAGATTCTCAGCTATCATGCCTCTGCCTTATAGTGGAGCAGGAAAATAATACGCCCAAGTCTTTTGTCTTCATTGCCTTAATTCTGCACCTTGAAGAAAATCCAACACACTTCGCTTTTGCTGTGAATCCTCTTCTCCAATACTGTTGTCAAAGCCTACTGCCATCTCAGAAAACTAACTAGAGCTCCTGAATACTTGGACATACTGAAATAGCATCCTAGATATTTATGTCGCACTTGCCAGCACTCAAGTAGAAGTGCCTCTTGTACTTGTAAAAGAGCTATTTCTGCCAGCAATTTAGAAGGCAGCAAAGGTATCATTATAATATACTCCGGTTAATACAGCTGCTTCATCTCAAAACACAGGAGCTTGAGACAGGACTGGTATTGGGAGGCTACCTGTTAATCTTTTTTTTCTCTATTTATAAATAAATGTCACTGAGTTCAGCCTTGAAACAAACTTATCCTTTCGCTCTACAAAGTGTCAAATTTAATCAGACAATCCTCTGTTAACTTTACATCCAGTTCTGATTTTCAAAATTGCCCTCCCACTCTTCGCATAGACTTCAGCATCCCACCTACAATCTCTCATCTATTCAGTGCTCGTTTTGTTCTTCAGTCTTGGCTTCAGTCCAGTCTTTTCACAAAGCGTGGAAAAAAGCAGGGAAATAAAAAGAAGTGCAAAACCCTACAGCTCCCCAAAAAGAAACCAGGGGCACTCATTATAGGAAGGTACCTCACACTGTGTACTTGGGGGTACACATGGAGAGGGACAAGGATGAAGAATCCTCCTAGAATGTCACAAAGGATTCCATGTGCAAACCACAGATGTAGATATGTGTATGTACACATGCAGAAAACATGTATGTCTGCATATTCATGTGTATATGAAGAAAATGCATACAATTATATGCATGTTTTTATTGAACAGAAAATCAGACGAGTATCATTGGAAGCACTCTGGGGAATGCATACTAATTTACAGAGTCATGCAATAGGTATTCAGTTTCATAGTGAATGCACAACCATCCCAGTGCTACAGACTGCTACAGACTCCTCCAGCTCAAGGTTTCAGGGCCAGGAACCAAGCTATCAAAACTCAGACTGGAGTTAGCAGCGGAGCTAAACCACACCTTGGGAGTACCATTACCTGTTCATCTCAGTATCCCAGGCTGAAAAATCAGCCCCACCAGCCCGAGGCTCCGCCATGTGTTGCTCCTAGACCCACTCATGGCAGTTGTGTGTCAACATTTTGAAAAGCCCACCTAACTCGACAGTCAAAATGTTGACATAAATGAAAGCATCAAAATAATGACTGGTATGAGGTACCGAAATTCACTGTTTGAAGTTTCAGCACCTTGTAAGCCATGACGACTGTATCTGTTTCCCCGAGACAGGAAATTCTCATTCCAGTGTAATTAAACTAGACCTTAGGAAAGATCCTGAACCAGGTTCTGTCATGCAGCACTGGACTGCCTGTTGAATTGCAAATATAGTTTCTGCTCACACACAAGACACTAGTCATGAAATCCTCAGTTAAGACACTAACGAAAGGGACCCCAATTAATCATTGTATTCTTTGCAACAGCAGATATCCTCATTAGGAAAGCAGCAGGACATTAACAAGTCCCACGTTGAGAGTGTCCAATTAACTCATCGACTAAATATGTGCCAGGCAACTTCTCCGGTCTAGCTTTTCCAATCCACTCTTTCTAGCTGCAGCGATTGGGATCCCAGTCATGTCTAAGTAGAGGTTCTTTCGCGCTCTGCGAAGCCTTTGAGAGCGCCGCCGGTGAACAACAAGAAACGGCCGCTCAAGTGTTTTACAGGTCTTTCACTTGCGCCCATAAAAAGCTAAGTGTGCACTCAGGGAGTTCAGCACAATTGAGAGAAAAGCCCCACCCCTCTACCTTTATAAACAGGGAATGACTTAACCTGCTAACAACGAGTGTGGTTGGAGCTCCGTCTGGATCATGTCACGCCTCGATTTTTGCCGAACCTCGGCAGTGGGTGATCCTGCATACAAAGTGAGCTCTCAGACAAAAGTGCTATAGGGTGAGTTAAGGACAAAGTAGAAGCTTTCAGCCTGGATTCCCAGATAGGCTGTCAAGTAAAATCCCTTGCCAGGGCAGGATTATTCCCTAGAGTATACATTTCCAACACTTTGTCTCGCCTAATTTTCTAAGTGTCTCCAGCTTGGAGCCTTTCAATCGTTTTGCGAGAAGAGCCATTCTGTGGCCCGGCAGGTTCTGAGGCTTGGCACAAAGGAGGGCTTACACAATGGCCAGGGCCGCTGCAGTCAGTGCAGAAGGAGCAGCTTCTCCAGCAGGAGCACGGTCCCAGCCTCTGAAATGGCCTCCAGTCCTGCAGCCCAAAAACCACGCAGACCCTCTTTTGAGCGATCCCTAGTTACATCCCCATTTCTGTTTCTTTCCAAACATGACATTCACTTGTTTTAAACAGCTGAAAGGCATCATGTCTGTACTTTGTCATGACTCAGAGTGAAATTCATTTAGCATCTACTTTTCTTCATCTGTTCCTTGTATCATTCCCATCCCATTTCTGCTTTCTGGTTTTCAGCACATTTGTAACCATTTCTCTTGCACTCAGAGCTTCCCAGGTGTAAACACTAAGCATTCTCATTATGTGTTTCCTCTGGAGACCCTCACATTCGTTATAGAAAATGCCCCAGGCATTTTTGATTTCAGTAGTACTACAGACACATCTTCCATATATATCACCACTACTGACTGCTGAAGTACAATTATCTGCTCCACCTTTCTGCGCCATTTGGAGAGGAAAAGAAAGGAGCTAAGGAACCAGAGGAAAGGGAGAAGGGATGGATATATTGAAAAAACCCCTAAAATTAAAACAATGAGAAAAGCACAAGGCAGAAATAACACCCAAGGCTCTGGCCAAGGCTTGTTCTTTGATCTTTGGTAAGATGAACTCTGTCTTTGTGTGAAAAAAACTTTGTGGCATCAAGTGTACACTCACTGTCCTGGAGGTGACCAAAGGCATGCTGCTCAACATGGGACAGCACTCCTCTCATTGCAGCTCACAGACTCGCCCACAGGTTGCAGAAAAAGATCACAGCTTCTCATGCCCACACAAAATCACCCAACCCAACTTGCCTGTTCATAAGTTTATTAGTACAGGAAAGAAACCAGACCAGCCACAGCTTTAAAAGTATTTTTAAGAACTTAATTCTAGCCATGGTCCTCAGAAACTAATTGGGTGTTCGAGTGTAGCACATGCTTCTACTGCAGACAGAACACCACCAGATTGCAAGCGCAATCAAAAGCCCATTTTCTTAGTTTAATTTGCCATTAGTGCACTGTAGGTTTATAGAGACAAACAAACAACTATAACTAAATTTTCATCACCATTTCAAACTGTTTCCAAGCAAATATCATAGCAACATTATCAGATCGTCAAGTTCACTCAATCCCAAATTCTCTACAATAAAAGAATGCTCACACATGTTTAAAAGGAAACAGAAAATGTATTCCTGAGTAAACTGAGCATCTCCTCAGTTCTGGACCAACAGGGTCCTGAGACAAACCCCACCATTTAAAGACCTTTTGACAACGTTAAGAGAGAAGGAAAAAAAAAATAAATCAAACTCTAGGCTTTTACATATATCAGTCAGTATTTGAAGACTAGTGTTTAGAGATTTTTAATACATACCAAACACTGATGAATGTATTTATTTCAACCTCAAATACAATCATATAGATGTGGCAACAGACTAAGTAGCATTTCCCAGACTCCCTTCTGTTGCATAACTGAGAAAGAAAAACCCACGCCAGTTGCAGCATCGCCAATTTCCCGAGTTGGAGGCGAGTCTCTACAGAGGGAGATCAGTGCAGCGCCGCCAGCGAGTACCACTGCCCGGCACACATCAGCAACTTGGAAAGGAAGCCATGGAGGCCTTGTCACGAAAAATCTGTTATTTCAGCTTAAACCGCAGTAAAAGAGAACAGAACGTAGCTGTCCTTGTCGCCCAGCGAGAAACACCGTGTTGCGCGGCTGTGATGCTCTCACACCTTGGCCGCGGCCCCTCCGCCCCGCGGCGGTGGCTGCCCCGGGGAGCGCCCCAGGCCCTGCCCTGGCAGAAGGGGGTCCCGGGGGGCCAGGGCAGCCGGGGAGGGTCCCGGGGGCCAGGGCAGCCGGGGAGGGTCCCGGGGCCAGGGCAGTCGGCGCCCATGGGAACCCGGCCGGCCCCGGCCTTCACGGGTGAGCGGGCTCGTCAGCGCCATTCAGCGCCGCTCCCCGCGCACAATGCCCAGAGCCACGCTCCCAGAGCACGGGCCTCCCCCTTCTCCGCGCTTTTATCATCCTTCATATCTCAACGATGACAGGCCTGAAAGGGCTTCTGATGGGAAATGTGCCTTGAATTAGCATATTTCCCCCTGCATACAATGGAGGCATTAAGCTGCTGCGTTTTTCAAGTCCAAACAAAAGCAGCCCAGGCTGTTTTTAGCAGCGCTGTTTGAAGTTTTATTCCCCCTCTCTCTCCCCAGTTGCAAGCATATTTAACAAATTTTTACTCTTTCTATGAGGAAGGAAGCACGACCGATAAAATCTTATTATTTGATCGGTTTCAGACTTTAAAAGAAAAAGACAATCTTTCGATAGTGCAAAGAGCAAGGCGGTGTGTGTGCAGTGCTGCCACTGAACTGCAGCTCAGGGCCCACCCCTCAGAGAGCTTGCCTGGCTGCCCTCAGCAGCATGGACCCTGTCATCGAGGATTTCAGAACTCGAACACATTCACAGTAACCCACTAGAAAGGGTCCTGTATTCACAGCTTAATTTTACCCCTGTACCCAGGGCACACTCTTGAAAATACCAGTTTTGAAAATGAGAAACTGAGCCCCTGTGCTGTAAAGAGAAGCAAAAAAAAAAAAAAAACAAAAGCACCTTCCCCCCCCATCCTGGGATTATCCCTTGGTTTAACAGGAGAGCTGAACCTCAGAAGTACAACCTTTATGAAATGGCTTCAACCTAGAAAGTGAATTGCTATTTACCCAGGAAAATGAGGGCAAGAGGAAGGAGATGGAAATGATACGAGTTCAGGTCAGCACAGACAGAAGAGGAGGAAGAAAGCGCTCCTGCATCAAAACATCTTTGGGCAACGGCTGCCAGGAGAATAAATCTACCTCAGCTCAGTGTGTTCATCTGCAATTGCTCATTAACACAGTTGGACCATTAGGAACCCAGTTTGTGGCTTTCTTAGTAAAGAGGCATATCTGCCTTCTTCATACATTAAACAGAATTTTCTCTGAAAGGAAGACATAAGATTGCGAAGTCAAAATGCTTCTTAGAGGAACGGTTTGGTGGTTTGGGTTTGGTTTTTCTTCTTCTTCTTCGCCTTCCCTCTCCCAAAATTTCCACAGTATTTATGTAATCTTCTATATGCGGCACAGCTCAGAACAAAAATCACACTCCTTAACAACATGAGATTACAGCAGAAAAGCAGAATGCCAATGAGATCCCAGGCAGGCAGCTTCCAAGTGAGGTGGATATAAAAGCTCTTCAGAAAAAAGCCTGGGTTGCAGCCTGCAGAAGGAGTCTTGTAGGAGAAATGTCTGCTTTGTTCACTCTTCCGTTCCACCAAATTTTCCTGAGGATGAGGATCTATCTCTACTCGATTTCTTTTTCAGCAATGCTCAGGATACTCAACAGTGTCTGCTGTGCACAAGCACTTTGCTCTCAGCCATCCAATTCTACCCTGCCACGTGCCAAACAGCCCACGCAGCATCGCGCTCCCTCCCGCAGAGTGCCAGCCCGTGCAGATCTGCACAACCTGGCAGGAGAGGCATTTCACTCACTGATTTCCACCAGAATGACAGAGATCCTGGCACTGGCACAGTACGGTGTCCATATGGCAACTACGCAGCAGCGACTGAGGTCTGACCGCAGTCATCCTCCTCCCTGCGGCAGGGGCTCACCACAAGGCCCTCTGTAGCACTGAGCACCTACAGCCCGAGGGTCTGACCCCTAGTGACTCACACTCTTCTCTGATGCACCAGCTTGGCCATCTTTACTCCCAGGAAAGCTTTTTCATAGTCTTCAGTAGCCAGGTTCACTTGCTCCCACAGATTCACTTTTAATGTGTTTGTTAGGGGTGCTAAGGAATCAGGCTGGAGATGACTATACATTATTTGGCAGTATTTTTCTACCACCACATGAAAATTGCGTTTAAAGGCTGGACATGGGTTTTCCCATGCTCTGAGGCATTTTGCAGCTTGGTACCAAAAGAATTCACAAGGCCCTACATGTTACCACAGGAAGGTCTAATGTCAAAGCAAAAGGAGGAGGGACTTAAGAGGCACTTCAGAGGCCTTCCTTAGGTCATCAACAAATGGGTGAGAATAACAAAGCAGTCTAGGCAGGAGAAGAGAGGAATTAAAGACCAAAATGAAGACTGGTTTTCTCACTCACACTGGAATGAGAACTTCACTTTGTAAGCACTCCTTCTGAGATGAGTCCTTTGGAATCAAATGCCACAACAACTTGACACAGAAAATGAGACAAAACAGATCTCAGCTCCATTCGCATATAGGTCTCCTTATCTCAACTCATGAGACTTTTGCTATATTTTCTCTGCACTACTCAGCTGAGGAGAGCAGTGGCTTTGGTGGGCACCTCATGTCCATCCAGGGTCAACCCACCACAGGCAGTAAGAGATATGCCCACTGCAAAGGTCCAGTAAACTCTGCAATGAGATTTTAGGCTTCCTAGGGATGGGGGTCTATCAAAAGAAACTTCAGGTAAAACAGTGTCATAACTTTGAATTTAAACCAAGAAAAGAGAAAGCTGAGGAGAAAGAAAACCCCTCCACTTATTTGGAAATAGTATGTCTCGCCTGCAGAATTTCTCTTCAGGGTCCTTGGGGTGTGAAGAAGAAAGGAAGTGGAAGAACTCAGACCAGGGTAAAGCAGTTCACATTACTGACATCCAAAGGGACCTGATCACAGTGCTTACCAATCAAGGAAATATTCTCAAATTTCATTTATTCTTCAGATTCACTGGATTCAGACCAAGGATGAATACAGAGCACATGCCACCATCCACTGTGGTGTTCTGGCACAGGGCAGCACCCTGCCAACAAAGGCACCACTCTTCCTTTCAAAGAGCCCCAGAAAGAGCGCTCTGTGCTCTCATGTGATGAGGCAGGCTTTTACAACTTGGATCACTACAGGGTATTGAACCCTGACGGTATGCTTACTGAGGGTTCACTTGCTTTATCTCAGACCTCAGCAGGTATGTATGAGGGCTAAGCTAAAATAAACCATCTTCATTACATTCATTTTGTCATCATGAGTCACTATCTTGGTGAAACAAAACTAGCTTCTCACCTCCACATCGAGTAAGTGCTATTAACTTTTCCAGTATCCCACCTACTGCTGTTTTCTGCTGTGCAAGTGCACAGCATAGAAAGATCTCAGAATATGCTTCATGCTTCAGCATTCAGTGAGAAGAGGAAGACACAGACAATGCTCAGGATATACTATGCCTGCTCCTGTAGGCAGAAATAGTTTCTGGCCTTCTATATTAATCTCATGAAAAAAAACAAACACCTAAACTATTGGCACTCACACAAGAGATTGATGTGCTGTGAAGCAGGACAAGCTCCACACATTTCCTTTCCTGTCCTTTTAACTCAGTCTAACAAAACTGATTTCAAGGATCATTACTATTTTTGCTACTTTCTAAGTGCTGCCCTGACTTGGGGAATCTTCCTGCAGATATCAAGGCAGAGGTGATTTTCAGTCTTCTCTGGAAATGGTAGAAATTTGCTAGTCTAAATTTTCTGCTCTAAATGCAAGAGTCCCAGAACTCATTCAGACACACAGATGCTAAAGAAAAAAGCACCTTGGCTCTCAAGTTTGCCTTTGGAGAGGGGATCAGGATTCATAAAATAGAAAATTCCTTTCAGGTCAAGGTTGGAGAGCAGGGACTGCCGAATACTGAAGAGCTGGGCTACCAGCCACGTCATGACCAAGATCAGGAGAGTGATGCAGGTAGGGACAGAGCAGGATGAGAGGAGAAGTAAATGCTTCCCCATGTCATCCTATGCATCCTATGCATCCTAGTTGAAGTGCACTGCCTGGACAGAGCCTATGATTCTACAGCTCTGAAGTTTCCCATGGAGATCCTTCATGGTCCCAGACATGCTGCACAAGCTGATCCCAAACTGGGGAGAAAGAACCTGTGTTCTCCTACAGAGAGGCTTCCTCACAGAGTTGTACCACTGAAGCTAAGAAGCCCAGAAACACTCACAGGCCTGGATGCTTAAAAACATAAACCCTTTTCACCCCAAAAGACACACTCCTCCTTTCTTTCTACCTATGCTCTCTCTGCAGTGTAACATCAACACAGATGCTGACAGAATTTTATCTCTCTTCTAAACAGATCAAAGAGAAAAAAAATATGTGTATGTATATATATTTTAAAAAATCCTAACTAAGTAAAGATGTAGCAACTAAGTATGTGGGATGCCCTACAGAAGTGAAATGTAATTTTTCCACAGTTTGAATCACCTGATATAGTGTTATGCTGATCCATTCTCATAAATATTGTTTGAGATTTTTTCCTTCAGGTCACAATATACATACTACTAATACATAGTGGGCTCTACTTTCCACCCCTGCAAGTTGAAGCACTGTTATGGATATGCTCTGTAAATAAGCCCTGTGCAGTCCCACAGAAAAAAAAGGGATTGCACACCTAAGGCTGAGCAGATACTCAGAACTGCAATAGAGGGGGAAGACAGAAAAAGCAGGCATTTGCATCTTAAAATAATTGTAATTTCTATTTCACAAATCACCATTTTCTTTTCAAAAATACTGCTTCTCAGTGCTGGTGTAAGCCCTAAGTTTAGAGACATGAGGAAAAAATTTCTATTCCTCTACAGTAAGAATTACAGGAGTTTCTGCCTCCATTTCTCCTTTAGACCACATTTCCACCTGAATTTAACCCCTTCACTATACAGAATAGTTGATGTATATGTAAGTGAGTTAGATTAAAGCAGAAAGTACATTTTTGCTTGGAAACACAGCATTACAACACAGGGCTGGAAAACGAAGTACATAAACTGAATAGACTATCCTTTTGCGTTTGCTGAGGTACTTCACAAATGTAGGACAGGTGTATTATCCTTTTTGATGCATAAACTAGGCCACAAAAATTGCTTTCACAAACACTAAAATCACTTTATTGATCTTTCACAGTATGTGCCTAGATTTCCAGATGGACTCTTAGCTACAGGGGTCAATTAGATACAACAGATATCTTTAAACATAACAAATTATCTGAACAGAAAATGTTAACAAATAAAATAGGTTACCATTCATGTGAGCTACATCTTTAAGGAGCAGGAAAGCTACTTTCAAGTTATCCTCAGAAGAACATTTCAGTAATTCTTCCCTGAATTTTTAGCTAAGCTATTTCTTTCTTTCACATTATTTTTGAAACTTTATAAAAGTTTTCTAAACTCTGCATGCTAATTAGATTCTAGTCCAATTCACCAGATGTGGGCAGTCATCAGTACTCTTCACAAGACTTGTGATTAAAAAAATCAAAGCTGCTTCAGTTCCTCCTTACAGGGGAGAACTCTTCAGCATTTTGCTCTTAACAACAGTATCAACCAGGGCCAGAAGTGAGTAGCACAGGTTACACTTCTACCTCATACTCAGTTTCTCCTCTCAATAGTTTTGTATGATTTCCTGTTTATTTATGTTGGTGCCTAAATGCAACATCAAAAGCATGAACTACTTTCAGCTGCAACCAGCAGTATTTTAATTCTTACCAATTTTTTTGACAATGCTCTTTTTTAGAGAGGATTTTACAGAGTGAGAGGTAAATGGAAATAGAGTTTTAAATGTGATTTGGTTAAGACTCACACTGCACTTAGGAAAGATCCATAGAACAGAGACAATGACTAGCAACTATGACATCACATTTAAACACTGGTATCCAGTACTTATTAGCATCCTTCTGGAATTCTATTACTTTTAAGAAGTTTCTTTCTTTTGCCTTCAAAATAGCTATGATTTGCTAATATATGATATGCCTGAAACCCCCTCTGACAAGCTCTACCAACACAGTCATATTTTTCCCACTTGCACTTTCACATCATTTGAATGCATGCATTGTCAGCCTCCTCTGCCTCCACCTCTCCTTTCTTACATTATGTGCAGCACTCATTTGTTTCAGATTATAAAAAGCATTAGTGGATTCTGAAGCCACTAAAAAGAAGTTGCCGGCATATGGGATCTGTGGGAAATTTGATCCAGTAGGTGAAATAAGGCTTAACTTTAGAACTGATAAATAGAAGTTTCAAATATTATTATTATAGAATAGGTTGCATTTTTCCTTTTAAAGTTATGCAGAAGAACTGTGATCATTACCCTTGCAGAAAACTGCAAGAAACCTGTTTTTTTTTTTAGCATTGAGACAGATGGCCCTGGCTTCAAATATAGAAGACCTTCCTACACAAAACAGAGGTGCTGGCACATGATACGTGGGTGAAGGATATTCTGGATACTTGCCTGGGAATGTGTGTACCCAAGAGGTGAAATAGCAGGATAAGAGAAAAAAAAGGAGATAAAAAAGAAAAAGAAAGCAAAGAAGGAAGAGGGAAGAAGGAAGCACCAAAGCAGCAGGCTTGGAAGGCATAGTGAAACATGTCAGTGATGAAGGAAAATGCAAAAAGCATCACTTTCTGAGCAGATGGGGAGTGCATATGTACCTTTACTTGGGGGTTCAGATTACTGCATTGATCACTATTTCTGAATACTAAACGGTGTGTGAGATTCAGAGCAAAGAAATTACTTCAGTTCAGATGCAGGAAGTGACAGAGCCCTTCAGACTCTATCCACCTCCCACATGAGTGGGAAAGCAGCACTTCCAGTCCTGCCAGCAGGCAAGGTCATGCCACAGCGGGTTTCACCCCACAACTGGACCACTTCAGGATCCCTAGCTGGAGACTCTCCCCTCCAAGCAGCAACTCCCAGCAGTCCTCTTCTTGCTCACAGTCTTCCGCCCCTGTCGCCTGTCACAGCCGTGGGCTCACGGTCTTTGTCTCCCTCCTGAATAATTCCTCCTGCTTTCAGCCTGTGCTTAATCCTCCAGGAAACCTCATTCTCCCGAGAAGAAGAGTGCTTCTGTACGTAATCTCCAGACAGCAGCTGTGACCCCGGCACCCAGAAAGGCGATCATTGTGCAGAACTGTGGTAGCAGGGGTGAACTTCCCCTCTCCCCCCTGCCACTTATTTCAGGGCTGCTGGAAGCGCGCTGTCACTTTATGCACACACACTGCCAGCAGTGATTTTCTCTGGCAGCTGTGGGGTACTTGTCCCTTCACCCTCATTGCAGGCTACCCTCAGAATCTGCACAACCATCTATTTTATTATTTTTTATTTTGCATTTTAAGGGATTGAACTTCCCACCTGCCAACAGAAGGAGCACTTGTTTTTTGCATTCGGTCCTCGAGGCTACGGCAGTACTACTGAAAAGTGACTTTGTCCATTTTTAATATCCAAAAATACAGAACAGCTGTGCTTTCTCGAAGTCCTTTTGTATAAGAGTGGCTCTGAGACAATACTAAATTCAAGGCTGCCAAAGCTCAGACCTGAACGGCTTAAAAAAAAATGCATTTTTTTTTCTTTTTTTATACTAGTTCTCAAGACACACTATACTTGCAGCATGTCGGTAAAGCAACAGGTGTTATTTTAAGGCAGGAGAATTTGAACAACATAATTCTTCATGGCAGGCTTATCAGCCTTTTAGTACACTCAGCTTTTATTATTCTGACACAAGACAAACTTACGTAACAGCACAGTGCGTACTAATTTACGGGATAACAACATGGATGTTGAGGTTGGAACACTGCACTTTTGTTTCAGACTGTGGATATTTCCCATACTCCTAAGAAAGGCATATGCTGCGCAAACACTTTTAAAAGCATCCAAGTGGAATTCAATATATTGAAAGAAGCTAAAGTACTCTGGAGTGATTAACAAACATGCTTCAGCAGAACAGCACAAAAGGATAATTAAGAACTAAACCCACAGAGATACTGAGACAACTAAAATCTCTCCAATTTCTTCTGCAATTGATCGAAAAAGCCCACTTGCCCATTGATGGTGTATAGACAGATGTGAAAGTTCCAGATTACTGCCAAGTAACTACAAACCTTCCCATCTTTTAATGCAAATCCACACTTTTGGAGGATTTAAGGGCTCCTGTTTGGAGACAGTGAGCATATATGTGGCCACGAAGCTGAACAATTTCCTTTCTCTGACTCTTGGGTAAATGTTTCTTCTTCAAATGCAGAGGAGCACTGGAGGCCATCCACCCAGAATGCTGGTCTCTGGCAGAGTAAGAGTCAGAAGAAAAATGGTATTAGAAAGACAGAGCTGTCTGAAATGGCAAAATTACCAGGGGAAAAATGATGTGACTTCTTAGTTTTCCAAAATTAGCCTGTTTGACTTACCCTTCTTCCCAGAGGAAAAATACAAAACACCTCAAGGACAAAGCAATGCTTTTCCTCCTCTAGCTCAATAGAATTTTTCCAGACTCTGCCTATGCAATCCAAGCCATCATCTCCCCACTGAGACAACACAACTCTGGTGAAAGGTAAATGGTCACCATTCATCTTAGCAAAATGGATCACAGCAAAACTATTTTCTTTCCTCTGGCCTTTCCCAAGGTCTCCTATTCACTCCTTGAAACACTGTTGATATCAAACTCCTCAAGCAGAAAAGAAAAACAACTAAAAATCACTCTCAGTACCTTCTCAAAGGCTGAGAGAGATTTCCAGGAGGGATTTTACACTGAACTACTATTTGTCCACCTTTTAAACACACCTTCCCTCCCCTCATTGGTGAGAAATGTACTTAACAGAGGTACATGCACACACGCATTCCTGCTAGATATGGCACACATCTTCAGGACTAGTGGGCCTGATGATGAAAGACACTTAGCTCCCACGGATTGAAGAAAACCTCTCAGCTGTAGCTCCACATGGGTAAGCCATTCCCACTCATGCCTGCTTCTCTTCTGTCTTTAAAAACGAACATTTGTACACTATCTGCCATGCTAGCGCACACACACAGGTTGCCCTGAGTATCCCAACATTTATACCACAACCCAGCCCTTCTACAGATGAGGTACCTCCAACCAACCAACCTGCTGAGGACCCCATCCCATAGTGACAGAAGACTGCAGGTAGCAATGTGCCATGAAAATCCGTATTTTTATATCAGTTCATGTACAATCAGTGAGTACCAGTGCTACTTCAGGTGGTTGGCATCAGCACGGCCTTCCTCATCAAGTGCTTCACAGTGAGTAAGCAGCTCTGGGGCAGATCTGTAATCACTGCAGATGCTGTTTGCCTGTCTTAATCATGTCTACACAAATGAACATATGGCCTTCTAGCACAAGGCCAGCTTACACAGTCATTAATTAGATATAATTTCAGCCTGTTCGATGTATCTGATACAAAAATCTGTCCTCTGGCAGGAATGCCCTTGTGGTGTAGAAACTTCATCTCTTTGTGAATTGACTCATCTGATGAGGAGAAGCAACAATTTTCCCTGTGACCAGGTAAATATCTGTTTATTACAAATGCAGGTACAGCAGTGTAAACACACCTGAACTTGCCAGTGGGTTTCTTCTCACTCTCCCTAGTTCTCAGTACAAGTAGAAGACAGGCACTCCCCTCTCTCCCTCCAGCATGTGATATCCAAGATATTCTCCAAAAGCACCATCACAGCTCAGCAAGGCGTTAGACTGCCAGTAATTCAGTCCGGCTGCCAGGCTCAGAGAGCTAGGCACAAAACTCATGGAAAGTACACAGAAGCAATCATCCTGTATGTAGACATGTCTCACAGCTCTATGTACCTAAGTAGGCCTTGTGAATCGTTGCACTTCATTCATTTTTAAGTGAATAATCAAGAAAGAGGATTAAGGCTGAAGACTCAAAAAATTTGGTATTAAAAATACACCTTCAGTTAAGGGTGGTAAATTTTTATTCAGATTTTGCTGTATTGCTTCATTTTCTCACACAGCAGCACAAAACAACAGAAGGCACATACACAGCCCCAGACAAGGCTGCTACTCAGAAATAACCAGAGGACGATGGCCCAAAGAAGGAGAACTTTGACCTGTGCTGTCTTCCTTTGCCACACACAGCACCATGCAGGAGTTTGCCATATAGCACTATTAACAGAAAAGCATAGCAAATTCAAGAAGTTTGTAGGAGCTTCTCAATAACATGAGGTGGAAACTACCCGTTTATAAGGAGACCTGACCAACAGGCACAGCTGGGAGAGGAGCTTCTGTGTGAAACGTGAGGAGTCTTCAGCAAAGCCAGTACTTTACAGAAAGAAGTGGGGATTTAACAACAACAGAAAAAGCATTTGAGGGATAGCATCCAATTGAATGATTTATCTTTGATGGTACTGAACTACTCCTGAATTACTTTAAAAGAATTTTTAAATTTCTCTTAGTAGTTCTTGATTACAGCAGTTACACAACAAAGTACCCAATAATAGTGGCCCTTCAAAATATGGTAATGACTAGAGGTGTTTTCTGTGGAAACAGATCAGGCAATAAGATCATTCCTTTGGAAGCTAGCTGGTTCACTGGTTTCCCCTTGAACCCTGTAATGTTTGCACATGCTTATTCTTGCCTGAGCAAATAAAGGTACTTGAAAGCACATTGATGCTCACTTTCATGTGAACCTTGGTGGCCTTCTTGAATTTTTTTCCTAGAAATCCAAGTCTCTCACAGAGCTGAACAGTCACAAATTATATATATATATATATGTATATATATATGATTATTATGATAGAAAATTAATCGTAGCCTCTCTGCTGTGTTTCATTGTATTGTTTTAAGACTGACTTCCAGCAGATTCTCAGTACTAGCAGAAAAGTTGTATTTGAAACATCTCTGCTATATGAATAATGCTGTGCTTATGCAATATATTCATCTTTCCTGAATTCTTGATTTCCAATTGATTAGAATTTACTTAGGAGTCACTATTTTAGTGTAATTCTTTACTATCAGCTTGTGAAGTTGGGAATGGCTGACAGTTATCTCTGTTAACAAGCACTGGTACCTTCTTCATGCCTCTCTCCAGATGAGGCACCTTCAAGCAGGAGCAAGACAGCACTCAGTGGTCTCTGTACAATCTAGGGTTCCTTAATGTTACCTATTTTATGTCCATAGACTGTATCATGATTTCTACAAACTGAGGAGTTCCAGGTTTGTTTGCCACCTCTATCCCTTTCTCATAAGAAGGTTGAGAAGAGTGATGACAACAAGCTGGTAATGAAGAATCACTGAACATAGTTGGTATTCATGTGGAAGGCTCTAGAGAAAGATTTGGCACCTGGAGACCTCAGCCTGTCCTAATAGGCAGGAGGCAAACCACTGAACCAGCCCCACACCTGGTGATGCAGTGCTGTAGCAGGCCAGGGTGTCACAAGACAAGCAGGGGACAAGACCAAGTGCAGCATCAGAAGGTGACTTTCTTATTGGAATTTTACTGGAGGCATTATGTACCACACAACAACCTACCAAGCTAGACTGAGTCTGGTGCTCCCAAAATGCGCAGGACACGTGCTTAAATGGTACGGCAGAGTCATAAATAAAATTAAAATATTTGGAGTACAAGAGATTTCAGTTTCCCTTTCAACATTTCCATGGTCTACATTTTGCAGCTCAAACCATGTGAACCTGCCGTGAGGGGAGTAAAGCCCCCAGGAGGCTGGATTTGAGAAAAGTGGACACCTCAATCAGCAGGAGGTCAGCATCCATTTGGGTGTAAAGCATAACATTCACATCTGACACTTGTGAAAGAGCACTAGCCCCAAACTGGCACAGTTTAAGCAAAGAAGAAGAAAGGCTTGCTGGACAAAAGGAATGTTAAAGCAGACAAATTTCCCATCTCAAACCTTGGTGAGTCCAGCAGAAGCTACTCTCAAGCAGTGATGTGTAACAGCTTCAAAAAAAATTGTCAGCAGAAAGTACTACATGATTTAGTGAGCTGCTTCTATAAGTTTTCTGAAGAGTGAAACTTAACTGCACATAAAAGCCTCCAAGATATGGTCTTACCCTCTCCACAGGGCACCGATCTGGATTTTTGTCCTGTATTTTCTTTTGTTTCCTCTGGTGCCCAAACAAATGCTCTGCTAGAACAGATTATAATGTACATCATCCCTTCCTGTGGTGAAAAGACTATGAAGCAAGCCCACATTTCCTTCCACTGCCAAAATCACTTAGACATTCTGGCAACGCAGGACACATTCTTTATGTTATCTGGCAGCTAGTGTCTAACAGCTGTTCAGCAGCCTATCTGAAAAAACCCTGATGGCCTCACTCCAGTTCCTGACAGACTTATTCCAGATCACAAAGCTTCTAGATTATTATAGCCCACAAGACTTCATCCAGTGAGTCCTCACTGTCATCTACCTCTCCTACAAGGCTATGATATTTCTTCTGGAGAAAGACAGCTAATCTGGTCTCTTGAAAGACTTGGCCAGATGAGGAACCTACTAAATTTATGGCTTAGTTCTTTCATAGATGAATCCTCAGCATAAGAAAGAGTATTACTTATTAGTAGCATGCCTTTTGTGTTCCAGCTTCCAGACACCAGAACTTGTTAATGCCACTGCCTTATGAATTCAAACTGTCCACTGGTGGAAATATTCCCCCACACGGAGACTGATCCTGCTCTTGGATGAAGGCAAAACCTCACTCCCTCACAGCTTTTCTAGACTTACTGTTCTTGCAACTCCTGTGAATCAAACCCTTTCACACAGTACAGAATCTTCATCACTCCTGTAACTGGGGATCACCTGAGTCCCTTCCTCGAGTGCTCTACACCAAGAGCTCATGCTCCATTATCCATCACAAACTGTATGGGCCTCTCAGACTGCAATTCGTTCCTCTCTTGGATTGTGACCTACATTTCAGTTCTAGATGCAATCTCTTTTTCAACTGTATCAATACTTCATCACCTACAGCTGGTTAAATTAATTAAAAAGCATATTTCTCCCCTATCCATGTACCACTTCCTCCACTTCAACATCTATTTGAAGCCCATTGGATTTTTATGAGGACATTTTATGTCATGTATCAGTTATTCATTATAGCATTTCTTTACTGTTTAAATGGTGCAACCAAAATTTTCTTACGTATTTTTTTTTCTTATTGGTTAGTAAGAATGTAACAGTCACCCTTAATTAGACTGGTTGGACTATGCAGCTTGGGTACTTCAGAAACAGCTAATATTAAAGGAATTACTTTTCCACTTCTAAGGGTGGTGGGAGAGACAAAAACATCCAGGTATTTCTTTTGGAGTCACACCCAACAGCCACAAAGATTTTTTTTCTCAGCTCTGCAGTGCGACAGTTTTAAATGGCTTCTGCAACTTTGTACAGTGTAAAGATACATCTCAACACTATTTGTCTGAGTTTTCAGAAAAAAAATTATTCTTCAGATCTATCTGAAAACGAAACACTTTCATGAGCACTGTCTAGGGCTTCCCGAGGTATGTGCTCCTCCTTGTCACCCACCACCTTTGGAAATAAGCATTAAGGATGCCAATATGATGAATGTGACCAGAAATTAAATTGCCTTACCTATCTCCTTCCAGCCTAGACCACACACCTCATCGATTTAGAAGTTCTTTGATGTTTATGGCTCAGAATTTCTGTGGACCTACAACAGGTTAGCACTGACACCTCAATGTTAAAAACCAAGACAACCTGAATTAATGAATTACTTCCAAATAGCAAGAAAGGAAGCGTAGAACAGAGAGTACAACATTTTCTGGAAACCACAATGATTTTCTGCAGAAATATTTAAACATAGTTAACAACAAGAAATGTTCACTTTCTGATCTGTTGGGTTGGGAAGTAATATATAATACCATGCCTTTTTGATCATCCTGAATCTCTCCGGCAACAGGCAATCAATAGCCTTTCCAACAACCACGAAGTAATAAAAAAGATTACAGAGGATTAGAACTGAATATCCCTGATCCTTTATGTGTTTAGTTTAAGTCATGTGAAAATTTAACATTTAAATGTGTTTTGAAGCACGTACTTACTTGGGAAAAGTCCTGGAGTTTTGCTGAAAAAAGACAGGTACTAGAAAGCACTGCTCTTTGGTTTTTTCCCAGCATCCAGGGACTAGTGGTATGAGACAGGATTCTTCTACACTGGTCCTGGTAAAGAGTCTATACTAGGGAAAGTAAAGCTATATAGTACTTTAAACTCACCATTTCAATTAACCAACTCATTTTTATGCACATAATGAAAATCAAGGCTGGGCATGCCTCTTCAGAGATAGTTACAACATGATAGTCCTCATGGAGTTGCCAGGGAGCACCATACACACCCTCCCCATCAATCCATGCAGGATAATATCCTGAATGAGCAGTGGCTGCTGCACTGGACTCCTGGCTTGAGCTGCTCACCAGCTATCTGCTGCTGGAGACTTCTCACTTCTACCAAGACCATCCCCCTCCCCATTTCTCTGCAGGTGTCAGAGATCATGCAGAAAGTAGAACATGCGTGTAACAGAACAGCAACTTCACCCAAAACCATAGGTATTGAACAATGAAGATTAATATCACAGAATCACAGAATAATTTAGGTTGGGAGGGATTCCTGGTAGTTTCTAGTTCAATGCCCCGGCCAAAGCACGGTCAGTTACAGCAGATTGCTCATGGCGTTGTCCAGTTCTGCACTGAGTATCCCTAAGGATGTTCTCAGCCTCCCTGCACAATGTCTTCCAATGCTTAACCACCCTCACAGGAAAAAGAAAATATTTCCTTGGATTTCACTGGCAATTCTTGTGTTTTGGCTTGAGGACATGTTTTTTTAATCCTAATATTATATATCTCCAAGATAAGTCTTCTCCAAACCTTTCCAATTAGGGCATGAAAGATTATCCACAACAAAAAAAACCCAAAACAAAACAAAAACCCCCCAAAAAGTCAAAAACAAACAAAAAAAAAAATACCAAACAAAAATCCAAAACCAAACTTGTTTTCTTTGCCCTATTTAAACCATTTCAGCCAAATATGAAACTGATACACTCTTTAAAGCATTTTGCAATCACACATGGTTTATGGAGGACCTGAAAACATTTTGGGAAAAAAAACACTTTGAGAAGATGTACAGAAAGAGCCTGTTCAAGATCATATTCTGCATATGCACCAATTTCAAAAGAAAATTGACTGCTCTGTATTAAAATGCAAAGAAGGAAAAATTTCCGTTGTTAGTGCCAAAATCTTCCAGTCTTTCGAAAATTAAAAAAAAAAAAAAAAGGAAATCAAGGAAATCCCATCCTGTAGTTCTAAAAGCTGCTGCAAGAATCAACACAGTATTTTTTCTCCCAGGAAGAAGAAAGTTAGTTTCCCATCAGGCGATCATGACTGAAACAATTCATCCGCACTGTGATTAAATGAAACTTTTAAAATGTACTCAAAAGCTACATTCATTGCTGTAGGGAAGAATGACCTCCCTCATAATGAACTCTGAGACTAGCAGCCAGCTTACAGAGGTTTTATAATGGCCAGTTTTGGCTTCAGAGTAGCTGGTAGCTTCATTTTGCATGTTGCATAGCAGATTTGGGGGCCTGCTGAGCCATTGAAGAACCAGACTCAAAAGTCTGCAATTGAGGCTGAAATATGTAATTTTTATATTAAAGCAATATACTATAAACCTGAACTTTAGCTTTTATTTTGATTTTGTATTTTGATAAGCTCTAGAACTGGATTACTTAAGGCAATTTCAAATGCTATGTTTTAAATAAGTGAGAAGATGTTTTAAATAAATGAGAAAAAAGCTCCTGATATACTAAAGAACATGAGTTGGATCCAGGGATGGACAACACTCCTGAATACAGTTTGCCTACTAAGATCCTAATCCATGTAATAGCTAAAAGACATCCTACTTGCACCAGCAGAAGATAAGCCATGAAGTAAAGTTGAGGAAAAGCTGGGGTAATGGCCAACAGGACCAGAGGGTTGGACAGAGCAGCAGCAGAAAGACCTGCTGTGAGAGGTGCACCCCACCACTGCATGTCACACAATTAAATGTTAAGAAGGGCCTTTCCTATAGATGGATCCGCAATTGGCAAAGTTGGGACTGTAGTCTGGTAGTGAAAGATGTCTCTGAACCACACCTTTTGGGGTCAACATCAAACTAATAATCCTATTCCAGAGATCTTATTTTATCGTTATTATCAAGAAGACATTCCATTAGTCAAAAGACCATCAAACGAACAAAAAAAGAGCTTTATTTGTATTCTAATGCTCAATGTTTTATTTTGCAGGACTCCTAGCTAGAACAATCTTATCAACCAAAGAATGAGTCAACTGGGAGTGGGGGTAGCTGGAAGTTTTTACAGTAACCTGTACAATTTCCATACATTTTACTCCAGCACACACACACGTTATTGTCAGAGGTGCAGTGGTAGCACAGGAGGATGTGCCCAAATTAGATTCTCTCTAGCTTGTGTCATTATTAACCACAAGCCAAGTCAGGAGGAAAGAGATGCAAGAACAAGCTGTACGAATTCATTTCATCTGAAATGAAGGGTGACACACCACAATTTCACTGCAGCCCCATAAAACCAAATCTACTTTGATGAGTCTGACTTGATGCCCCTCATTCTTGCCTGCACTTTCTCTACAGGCATATCCAGCAACAGGAATTGCCACAGCCCTTCAGGCATGACAGTCTCCCCTTCGCTGGCCTATATCTGCATCTGTGTTAGTACTCTTTGTAGCACAGTAATAGAGATAAGCAAAACATTTGCCATTTTCTTTCCTCTGTAATTTAAATCTACTTTCTGGCTGCAGAAGCAAGTGCATGTTAAACACATAAGCACCATAAAAGCCTTAAGACTTAGGCATGATGAACTTGAGGGAAGAATGTGATTCGGCACTAGCATAAAGTACAGCATGCAATTACAACGACTACAAATATTTTATGTAGAAGATTTATTGGCAAACTTCCACAGGGCCTGTAATCCCTAGCACAATTTCCTGTGCTCTTATTAGAGGAAGATAACCTTTTGGCAATTGTTTGTATAAGATGACAGTAATTGCTCATGATAAAGAGCTTAATTAGTGGGAGATAAAGTATTACATTAAAGGAAGTGACAGCAAAATAGATTCTGTATCATTCTCATTTTAAATAGTTGATAAAACTTTAAATGTCTTATAATTGAAAGGAGCACAAGAAAATATTTAACAAAACAGAGGATGGGGGTTGCAAAAACACTTTCCAGACAGCTGCAGATAGCTGGACAACACATTTGACTTTCCCTTGGGTTCTTCGTGGGTTTCTTATTGGAAATGGAAGCAACTGTGATATACACAGACTTCTAATGAAATGTTGCAATGGAGTCCTTTGTTACCATGTGACTGGGACACTGCATGACCACGTGCTTTGCTTTACTCAGAAAAGAAGCCTGAGGAATTTTAATCAAACACAATCACAACACAACATACAGCGTGACCGAAAGTAATCTATGTCATCTTGTCTTAGACAAACACCCTCCTAAAAATTTAGCAGTTTCTAGACTTGGTCAAAAGAAACACCAAGTCCTAAAACATGTGATAAACTGAGAGGCACAGAAATATGAGGATTATGAAGCATTGAAGGCAAGGATAGGCAACAACTGCTCCCTGCCTGTAGGTGCTCTGAGTTGCCACAGCAACAGAGATAGGCTGGAGGAGGCAGGAAGCAGCAAGGAGATATCTAGGACTGCATTGCACCCTCCCATCCTGCAGCTCGTACACACCACTATGTGTTGGCAGCTCTGAGAAGTCTAAACTGCAGAGGGAAGACCACCCTTCTGCAGGAAAAATGCAGACAGACCCCCAAAAATATCCACCCAATATTAAGTGGACTTTGCAGTGGCTTGAGTTCTGCAAGTACCAGCTCCTGGATTGATTGCTAGACACTTCCACCCACCTAAAGAAAAACACAGGCTTAAGAAACAGGGCACTAAAGAGCACACCTCAACCAGCAGTTAAGTGCTGACCCCAGCTCTGCCTCAGGTCGAGCTTTTCCTACCAAACCATACCAGTTTGCACACACATGCTGTCAGGAGCACACTCACCCTGGAGGAGGAGAAGCTGCACCACAGTGGCATCCCAAGCTCTCCCTCAACAAGGAAGACCAAGATGGATAATGTAAACATAAGCATCTACCAGGCAGCCAGAGACAAAACACAAATAAAGTCACAGCTTGTCATGTTCTGGCCTCCCCCTTAATTACATGTCAACAGCACACACTAATGAAAGAAACATTTAGAGCTCAAGTCCTTTCAGCTACTTGCAACTGGTGCTCCAGGGTAGAAAAACAGAGTAAAGCCAATCCATGTTTGGAAGCAGAAGACCTAGGTTTAAACAAAAACATGCAAACACATTGTTCATTTGGCTGTGGGGAAAAAAATTAAGATGAAAAATTCTCCTCAAAACAAGAAGGAAAGTAAGGAAGAGCAAAAGGCTAACTCATCCCAGAACAGGAGATGACATGTGTAAGAGCTCCCCACTGCTGATGACTACCTGCATGCCTGGCAAAGAGAGCACAACTGGGAAACATGGGAAAGCAACAAACTTCAGGGAAGTGAAGTCATAACTGTGCAGCTGAGCTCTGTTTTTCATGATTTAGATCCTGAATTGGCAAGGTGCAAAAGTGCAAGAACAGAACTTGGACACTTAGGTCAGGCATGTGCATACACCTCAGCAGTGTAGTTTATGCAGTAGTTTATGCAACACTTAATCACAAATAGAAATTCCAACAAATTCACTATTATCAACACTTATCTGGTTGACCAGAAAAATCCCACTGGGTATGCCATGGGGTAGAGGATGCAGACAAAAGTCCCTTCCTGGCTGCCACTAAGAAGAGGCCCACCTGGCTGCCCTGAAGCGCCCACCACCCCATGTCTAGGCAGGAAGGTGCTGCTCCCCCAGCTCTGACACTGCAAACCCCACAGGCACCAGGAGCTCAGACAAGCAGCTGAGCAGAGCGTAACAAACATCCGGGTGCTGGGACATGGCCCATGTGCAGGGTCCACATCTGCCTCTGCCCAAAGGGAATAAGCATTTCATGGAAGCATTGTCTCCAGATGTAAAACTAGTTTCTAAAGCCAAAGAGAACCCGGAAATGTATCTCTCTGCTTGGCCTGGCCTCAGAGCCTAATGCGAGACACTCATGGCAAACCTGGGCTCGTGCCAGCAGCAGTTTGAACGTGGAGCTTTTTTCCTCCTTTACATAGCAACTGGTTTGAGGCTTACATTCATGCTCCTAAGCATGCACAGACACAAAAAAAGAACAAGAAAGCAACCTAGTCAAGGCAGGTGGTAGAAAGAACTGGAATTCCATTCTTCCTCCTGTATGGAGTCACCAGGTCTTTGAGAAAACAAAATGGTAATCTAAGGCAATACACAAGCCTTGAGACAACACTTGTATGGAGCACATACACAGAAACAACACTATCAAAGGGCCAAACACAAGCCTCCTGAAGCCCAGGTGAGTCCTGTAAGGCTACTAACAGCTAATTCTGCAAACCTTTGAACAACTTTAAGCTCTAGCAAGATTTTGATCTACAACAAACAAAAGAAATCCTGCTCATCTCTATGTGCCAGTAAGGGCAGGCAGTCATGTAAAGGACAATATTGCGTATGTGGACAGCTAACTTTCATTCAGCTGTTTTCCTCCAACTAAATGCATTTTTTGTTCATTGGAAACCATCCAGAAAACAAGTCATAGATGAGCACTGTTACTAGAAATCAAGTTACTTCTGAAATATAGGATAAACATTTCAAGGCTGGTTATAGCATGCATGCATGTATGCGTACACATATATGGAGAAATTATTTGTTTAGGGGCTAACCAGAATTGGTAAATAATATCTATGTGACACTGAACTGGACTGAGCACTTTCCAATCCCCCACTGTTCCTCTCCTCCAGCCAAGAAACTGTTCAGAGCAATTCACTGACAGGGATCCCAGCTGAAAAAGCTCTCTCCTCTTTGTAGTGCATCCTTAAGCACTACCCTTGAATCACACTCGGTAAAAGGCTTTGCCAGCTCAGAGGCAAACCAGGCAGCACAGGACAGCGACATCCTCAGCCTGCATATGACATCAGCTGGGTAACATATGGCCCCAATGTGAAAAGCCAGAAGTGCAGAAACTACTTGCACCATCTCCCATGCACCTCAAGAATTTGCAAGTTGGGCTCCTATGAATGCACTTTCACTGGCAGGAACTTTGAAACAAAGCTACAGGAGGTTGCAGAGATGGTTTCACAAGCCCTGCTTGCCTAATTGGAAACAGAAGCATATTTTTCTTAGCAACTGACATCTCAAGAGACTCACTGCTTTTTGAAGTACAAAGCATATGTGCAGGGAAATTCGAGGTCTCTCATATGACCTTCATGTCTTTCATAATCATTACGGGGAAAAAAAATGTGTCAGCCCTTGGCACATCAGGTATCCTTTTTCTAAGATAGGATGTCTGTTTTGCTTTCTTTTAACAACTGAAAACCATCATCTTTCCAAGCAATAGCAACAATTTTTCCAGTGTCCTTGTCTCTTGTATCTTTAGTTTCTACAGCAGTAAAGCAATGGCAGGGAAGTCATAGAAGAATTAAATCCATTGCTATGCCCAAACCAAAACAGTTGAATGAGCTCGGCTCTCCTCAAAAACTTTAAACCAGCATTTTAAATTAACATGAATCATCATAACTTATACTGTGCTATTTGTCACAAGCGCTACCACATTTCTTTTTGAAACGTTGCCCTGTAAACTGCAAGTGGTTGAATGAAGTACTTTGCATGCACAACTCCCAGTCTTAGATTAACACTTAATGGCCATACTCCTCCACTGTTCATATATTGTGTGTGAGGGAATGCCTGTCATAAAATGGTCCACACTTCAGGCAAAGCATAAATAAGCTAGCTGTAAATTTAAATGATGTTCTAACTGTGCAATTTAAGATGGGTTGTTTACGAGCGCTTACTGAAGAAATAGGCCATGGTTTTAAATACTGAAAAAAAACCAGAGAGATCCGCTTAAGAAACATATTTGCCTTTTTTTAAGGTCAGCATTTAAATATCTGCATCTGGTAAACATTTTATTTCCATGGCACAGCATACAAAACACTAAAGACAGATCCAGTTGCTATTTTAACTCATTTCAGGGCTTTAAAATATGGCCCTGTTTAGACACGTTTGTTAAGAAAATCATTAGCAATGCTAAGGGAGTATTTCTCTGGCTCTAAAGCAATAGTTGAAGCTCTTCAAAGCAGGTAAAACATGTAATACACGGAACTGTTTATATTTACATATTATTACATTAATCTATAATATTATGTAATATTATTATATTAATCTATAATATTTTCCAGTAGCTACCATACAACTTAACCACCATTCACCCTTAGTTTAATCCTGCAGGGGACAAAACTCTTGAACTCCTTGATACCTGAGTCAAACTTTTCACTTTAGGCCACCATAATCTTCATAACCTTCATCACTACAATTCCACTCTTCTGGAGATGAGAGCGAGTACAGCTGCAGTCCTACAAGTCCTTTAACTTACTCCAGCAGAGGCTGGGACTCCCATAGACAGTACGAGGAAGTGATACCCCCACCTCAGGTACTCTCAGCCTCACTTCAGGAGAGCAAACCCCCTGGGAAGCAGATGAGTGATGGGAATGTGCACCAACGGGGACTGAGAGGTTAGGCTGCTGGGAGATCACTGAGTGTTATGCACACTTGCTCTTGTCCCTGCTGCTCCTCGCCAGGCCCCCCAAGCCAGCTGATGCTGCACTAATGGCACAGCCTGAGCTGGCACCAGCACAGGATGCTGGGTTGAGAGCTACACCTGCTCAGAGGCAAACAGCGGTGTGAGAGGCCTTTGCACCCGAGTGAGGTCTGCATGCACACACCTGGGGGACAGAAACGCCTTGGCATCCCTGTGCTGGACACCTGCTTGTTGAAACCATAAGGAAAACATGTCACTCTTCAGCTATTTGTTCCTCAAGTTAGGAGAGGAGGAGGTGAGCTATCTTCACTTTCCTTACATTAACTTAGCACTTTTATAATGCAGTAAGTCAATACAGGACACAGAACATTACCATGTGCAAATGTGGCTCACACTGTTGAGTAATACCGCTATTTTAAACCCTCTGCTGCTAAGCAACACTGACAGTATGGTTAGAACATTTTGGAAATACCGAATGCTTCAATTCTTCCCCCCCACACACGTGTAAAAAAGCTGCTCCCGCACTGCACATATATCCAGAAGCTATTCAAAGATGGGGGCTTCAGTTTCTGTCAGGTTAATTCTCCTCAGCATTGCAAGGACCCTGGTCATATTTGTGCAGAAGCAGCAGCAGCCCCTTAAGGAATAGACAAATGTGGCCTCTTGGTTTGTATTTAAGCGCCCCAAAGGCACCATTCCTGGAAAGCTCAGCCATCAGCTTCTTGTACTGGATACTCACAGCTAACAAGGAAATGGAAAAAAAAATACCAGCTCCCTTAATTCAAGAATACCACTGGATGGGATCATCTCCAAATACCATACTTACCTGAAGTGTCTAAACCAGGAAAGTTTATGTCCCTTCCTGTAAAGTGCTAGAAGGGTATTTGTGATGAGCACTACAACCCAATGAGTAATTGCTGACAGCTAACATGAAAAATTTCCAATGCTTGCAGAGCACCAAGGACAGAGGAGACACGGGGAAGGCACATTTAATGTCTTAAGAGGAAGACTTGGTGAAAGACTTTGATAAAACTGCGCTTACTACACTGAGGAATGCTTATTTTAAACCTTTCTATTTACTTACACTTCAGTAGGAGAAGGGGTGAATCGGAGCTTGGAAGTCTCTCGCCTAGGGACTGCCAGCACTTAGTCCCTTTAAACTGATCTCACTTTGTGGAGGAATTTTGCATTTTTTGGTACCAAGCAAGCACTGCAAAATGGCCCATTAATTCAGTTTCCTCTTGGATGGATTGTTTCACAAGGCTTGACCGTGTTTTCTCAGGCAGAAGTGTACCTCAGAGATATGCCTGATTGAGAAACATTGCCCAATTCTGAGAGAATATACTTCAAACTTTTCATAAGCTTACTCCTCTCATTCTTATACTAATTTATTCCAGAGTACTTCATTTTGCCACAGACATTAGCGAGGTTACAAATACTCATGTCTCTTCAACTATTAATTCTATGGCATTTTTCACTTCATTGTATATTTACCCGTCTATTAACCTACATGGATGATTTCATAGCTAATAATTTCTACTAACACCCTTTTAGACACTTGTGACTTCAATCCTGAAGATGTAGGTGGCTGGAAAGACTTGCTTGTCTTCCTCCTCCCTCCTGTGATCTAAAATTAAAATGATGTGACCAGGACAGCATGCCTCATATACTATACTTTTTGACAGATAGCACAGGTCTAGACCAAATTTCCACACAAAAAAGTGAATCACTGAAGAACAGCAAGGCAAAGCTTCTCTTAAGTAAATACTCTACACCCTCCTGGGGAGAGAACAAGCGAAGACAGACATAGAATACACATTTGGGTATCAAATAGGTACCATTAAGTAAGATGCTTTGGAAAAAAAGAAATTGTTTATCTTCTAGTTGACCGGTTTTTACTGGAACAGACCCTAATTCAACTGCAGTACTGCACGATTCTGCAGCAGCTGAAAGAGGTCTTCTTACCTACAGAAAAGGCATTTAGGATAGAGTCTCTTTGCACCATTCTCTGCTTATTCCCAGATAAGATCCAGCAGTCCCCTTTCTGTAATTAACAGGAGCTGGTAATGCTAATCCCATCATGTATGTCTCTCTGATCTGCAAGACAACTGTCTCAGTGATCAAATGCTGCAGAAGACAACATTGTTCAAGCACAGCAGCCCTCAGCCTGCAGTATTTAAAAGCCCTCTGCAGCTATCAAAAGGCAACTTTTTTTTCTCATTTCATCACGACAAACTGCAAAACAAGAGACTACAGCATGACTAATGAATCCCTCAATTCCCATCTGCCAACACAAGTCAGTCAGTGTTTCACCCGCTCGCCCCCGACCCTTCGCGCTCTGGAGCGTCTGCTGAGCCCTACACCTGATCCGCCTCAAAACAGGATGGCAGCACACATCACACATCTAAATCTTCCTGGCAGGGCACTGGACACTCTCACTTGCTTATACTGTTGGATAAAAGGGCATTTCTGATCGCTTTCTCTTCTCTTGTTCCATTGTCAAGTTTCATTGGTTGTAAATCACAAAGACCACAAGGACTTCAGCTTCATTTCCATGCCCAATATCAAGGTTTACCTTCAGGACTTCTGAGTATGAGACAAGCACAGATCATTAGCTAGTACGTAATTTAATGATTTGCTTGCAATTTTTCTGTTTTCCTTACAAATCTCTTTTTTTCTTAATATTAAACTCCTCAATGTAAAAAAAAAAAAAAAGGTGGCTTCTTTCTGAAGCTTTTCCTGCCAAATTTAAGGATGAAAAATGGAGCAATTAATTTAGATATGCTTAAAACAATGTACCTTCAAGGTCCAAACTATTGAAAGGGGGAGACAGAGTGGAAGTGATGCAGCTCATTCTCCTCTGCCTATTTCAGTTGTCACTCAATAACCTGATTTGTGAGCCCAGGAAGTCAAAATTATCCTCATTTCCTCTGTTCCCTCTCCCTTTCTTCAGTTTGTCAGCAGTGGGTCCCACCAAATCTGAAATCAAACATGGCTAGAGTTTTGCTGACAGGTAGAACCCAGAGCATAGACACTCAATAACAGCAGGATGAAAATCGACTGAAGGTACCAAGAAGGGGAATCCACAGCCATGCTGGTGCAAGCTTGCTCCACCTGATGAAATGCAAATCTAGAGCTGGTTTGCCCACCCTGCAGCTCTGCTGTGTGAGGGCATCCTTGTTCTGCTGAGAAGCAGCCATATGCTGTCAGCTGTCACGATCAGCAAAGGTATTACTGCATTAGCACCTACAATGCTCAATTAAGGAGAAGGCTCCTGCTGCGCCAGGCGAGGAAAGCAGACTGCTGTCAGCCTAGACTGAATCCTCTGCTATACAGACAAGATGCAGGAGCTGAACAAAAAAACCCCAAAAAAACAGATGGGAGGGAATATCCCTTGACTAAAAGGACAAAGCAATAGTGAAACCAGGGCACATTTTATCAAACTCTGAGACTTCAGATGTTTGAGATCATGGCCTGTCAAGGAAAGGAGTATTTAGCTAAGTGTCACCTTTCCAGACTGGGAGCTCCTTCCACATACATATGGCACCATTATGAAGAACCAGAAAGTGTATGCAAAAAAAATGCACTATGAAAGTCAACAGAATTGTCTGATTAACAATCCAGCTCTTGTCAGAATACCTCGTTTCAAAGAATCACAGAATATTCTAAGTTAGAAGGGACCCATGTGGATCATCGAAGTCCAGCTCTTAGCCCTGTGCAAGACAGCCCCAAGAATCACACCATGAGACTGTGATTCTTGAGAGCATTGTCCAAGCGATTTGTGTGCTCCGTCAGGCTTGATGCTGTAACCACGTCCCTGGGGAGCCCATTCCAGTGCCCAACCACTCTCTGAATGAAAAACATTTTTCTAATATCCAAGCTAAACCTCCCCTGACACAGCTTCATGTCATTCCCTTAGGTCCTGTCACTGGTCACCACAGAGAAGAGATCAGTGCCTGGACCCTCTGCTTCCCCTCGTGAGGAAGCTGTAGACTCCCCTCAGTCTCCTCCAGGCTGAACATACCAAGTGACCTCAGGCATCCCGCACACAGCTTCCCCTCCACACCCTTCACTATGCATAAAAAAGGTTAACATGCATAAAAACCATACATTGTTCACATACATAAAAAAGGAGAAACAATTTAATCGATTTTTGTACTTTTGGGAACATACTTAGTGACAACCCAGCAGCAAGTTAGCTAAGAGCAGGCAAAAGTTGGCATTTTACCACCATAAAACCTACTAGTGCATGCACAAGATACCACAATTAGGAAAGGGATTGTTTTTCCCATTCATCACTTCTTGTTCACAAGGTTGCAAATAGCTTGTTGGTGAGAAAATGGTGGTAATAATGCCACGGTTGTGGGTTTGATCCTTGTTGGGCTATTAACTTCAGAGTGGGACTTGATACTTGTGGGTCCCTTCCAACTCAGAATATTCTGTGATTCTGTGAAATCAGTAGTGGCTGCCCAATGCTGGCATAGAAAAAGTCAATGGGAACACACTAGTCATACTGTCACGAAGATGCAAAGGACAAGCGAAAGACAATCACAGTCATTCATTTTCTAAAATGACGTGTTGCAGCAAGACTTTTGGGCAGTGCTTCCCTTAACAGAATGCAGCAAATATGATTGAATTCCCATCCCCCACCTCTTTCACTTGATTTTCCAAACAGAACAAAAAACAAATGTTAGGCAGCATCACCCACCCTCCAAAAACTCTTCCAAAAGCACCTGGTTGTAGAGAATGATGCCTGGACTCTTAATTTGTGATGCATCATAACCAAATCTGTCACAGAAAAAGAAAATATTCTTCCTATGAAACTGGGAACAACTTGTTTCCATAGCAGCAAGGACAGTGATGAGCAACTCTGGCAAACAGCTTGAGAATTATTAGGAGCACAATGCGGATCAGATGATTTACATACAACATAAATAGTGCAGAAGGTGACGAGAACAAGCAATAGCCTTTGAAGTATGAGAATGATAGAGCCAATCATCAGATCTAGACTTGTCTCTTTCCCTTTCATCCCTGCACAGTCAGGAGAAAACTGTCAGCGCAGATGGATAAACAGCACTGGGGGAGATAGGATGGCACCTCTGAGTCACAGTGCTGTAATCACAAAGCACCCTTGCAGCAGCCAACATCTGCATGAGAATAGCAGCAATTTTAACAATTTCCAAAGTCAGGTGCAACCTTTTTTTAATCTATGCTCTGCGACACCATCAACAGTCTGAAACAGTCTGACAGACATTGTACTACTCTGTTTGTGGAAGCTGCACATCTAAAACAACATCCATTCAAAGCTCCTTTTCATCAGTGGAACAAGTGTTATCCCTCCTCAGCTTTGAGGGGACTGACACAAGTTCAATGCCACACAAACCCATGAGGTGAACCCAGTCAGGCTCCCAGTCATTTGTCCTGAGCACAGAATTTCACAACCTCCCTCCCCCTGTTTGCTCATAAATGCTGCAAGTTATTAGAGGATCCCACTTTAGTACTGTTGTGTCTTGGCTCTTAAAAATCTTGAACTACAATTTTGGTTCCAAATCTAACTGAACCAGACACATTAACTGTCAGCCAGCTGCAACAGTTTCTGAAACAGGACATTTGCTAAAAAAACCTGAATTCCACAACACTAAAAGTACAAAAAGTAGCACTTCAGCTAAACACTTCTACACTGTGATAGAAGATTAAACTCTCTGCAAAGTTTTTCTACATGAATTCACTTCATTTTGTTTATCATTAATGCTGAAAATTGCTAACAGGCACAGTTTGAGAGCAATATTGCTAAAGCCATTATGGCACTGCAACCTTGAAGGCACCTTGAGGACTGAGTAGCATTGCGGCTATGCCAGGGCTAATCCACTTAAGAAAATCAAGATGAAATTCCTCGCTTGACATTTTTGAGAACAAGGTGACAATGTTTTAACAAACTCGTCATTGAAGGTACTCTGTGTAAGTCAACTCAGAAAGTTTTCATGGAGATTATATTGAGTCTCCAGTATAGACTGTATCTGTGCAGCTTGATGCAAACACCTAACTGAAAAAATTAGGTGGAGCAACTGGGTGGACAAAATTACTTTCTTTATGTGGAGCAACAAAACATTCTGCTGTCCCCTTCGGGTTTCTCAACCCCACACTGAACAAGAAACCTCCCCTCAACTAATGAGCACTGTGCCTGAGACAAGCTTTGAAAGAAGCTAGACCTGATATCTTCCTCTTTGGGGAATTATCTTTTGCAGCCATCAACTAGTCTTGAAATAATAGCATGGGAAAATAAGCCCTATGAGAGTCCATCCATCCCCTAGGAAATAAACATGTCCATATGTATACACAGAAAAAATATCTATAGCATGATTTTTGTGGGAACATAGGAAGAGGAATTTCATGTTGTTTAAAAACATAAGTAATGATGCCCAGCTGTGTCAGGAATAACCTGGTATTCTGACTCAGACAATGACAAAAGCAGATGTTAGAAAGTGAGTCTGGCCATTCTTTGTATCTCTTTCATTTTATACTCCCTGAGGGTTTGGAATTGCTTTATTAAAGCTGCTAGTGGGTACTTGGAACTTATTGCTGAAATTTTCCCTGAAATCCTGAATCTTTTCCTACCTGTAAATTACAGCCTTCCAAAATTAGCCCTCACTGTGGTAGATCTTCAGAGCTTGAACAGCAATGCACAAGTTTCAGTGACACAAAAAAGCCCCAAAACAAGACACAGGCAGGTATCTGCAACTCATTTATATCTGTAATTAATTTTTCTTTTGTTATCTGTGTCTTTCAAAGGGAGGAAAGTCCTCCTTTAAGTTAATTCAACTCCTGTTTGCTCATTTGGAAGTGCTTGATGTTGAATTCTACTAAAAATTACTGAAGCCAAGCCAATGTGCACTGGGGATCTTGGCAGAAGAATGCAGGAGCATCTCTTTTTCTTTCTAAATGGCATGAAGGCCCTTTCCAGGGAAGAATATTTTTACATTTCATTGCTCTATTTCAACCTTCCATTTCTGTACTTGCTCCTCCTGAGTTCACACTGTTAGGCCACGTTTCAGTGCTTCCACAGCCTCACAGCATTGCAAGGGACCAAAAGGCAGCCACCAGGGTATTGCACAGCCGACCTCGGCCACCTGAGTTTGCCATAGCTCTGGAGCAGCTGCTGCCACTGTGCTCAGCCACAGCCAATTCTTATTCTCTCCGACATATTCGTGTAAGGTAAGACTGTTGATTTCCATGCAAAGATTCCATATACTGAAATGAAGCTCCCACCCTTGCATTCTATGGAGAATGCTGCCCACACAGCATGCAAGCTGTTTAAAAGCTTATCCCTGTGCCAGTTTGGTTTGCTGTCTAGCCAGGAAATGCTTCTGCCTCCCCCTGCTCAAAGGACATCAGTGTTATTCAAGTGCAGCAAGAGCAGCCATTATTCCAGCTGAAAGGAACAAAATGTCACCCTTTGAGGATACAAACTGCAGGAAAGCTTTGGGGTGAGAAGAAAAGACCAGGGGGAAAAAACCCAAGTGCCTAAAGGGTATATTTACACTTTGATCCACAGAGAAAGATCTTGCTAAGGACCGGATCCTGTTTAAAGGGCTGCATAAGGAAGCTGAGACCCTTTTTAAGCACAATATGGAAGCACTGCAGTGTTATTACAGTGCCAACAGACCACGATAAGCAAGCAGCATGTGACACTGACTTCACAGAAACCTCTACTGGTGGCAAATGTTAGCTGAGTTTTGATGAACCTGGCAAGCCCAAGGAGGCAGGGTCTTACACGTTGAAATCTCAAACACTTAAACACAAGCGGATAGAGCGCTGCCTGCGTTAGCCTGACGTAGTAGCTCCAGATCAAGGCTACCCTCACACCCACTGGCGATGCCCTCCTGCAAAGCATGCCTAAATAGACTCAGACTAAAAGCTAAGGACAGAAGAAGCCGGAATGATTTTAAGGATCACTTGAACTTGTCAGGGAAAGCTCCCTGGTTGCTCTTAGGCCAACAGTGCCCTTGTGGTCGAAATGGGTTGGATGAAATTGAAGCACATCAGTCAAGAGGCCAGTGCCTTCAGGCACTCTTGAGAGCCAGAGCAGGGCGGTGTGGCAGAGCTCCCTCCTGCCACCCCACACGGTTGGAGAGAGAGAATCTCCTCAGCTACAAGGCTAAAGTTAGCTGGTAACATGGAAACGTGTTCTCACTACCCACATCCCCAGATGTCAGATTAATTTAAATACATTTAAACATATTCAAAGTCTATGTGTTGCCAGAAAAACAAGTGCACTAATTTGTGCCTGTGAGAAATTCAACTGACAAATCCAGAAGCAATACAAAAGTGATAAACAGGTTAGATAGTGGAAATAATCATGCATTTAGCCTTGGCTGTAATTTGTCAATACAGGCTTTTAGCAAGCGAAAAGCATTTGCACAGAGACCTAGAAAATGAAGCACTGCCAAAGAGATCAGCTGCTAGAAGCAACACTGCCATCTCATGATTTTATTTCAAGTCTCATGATATTCAGTGCTTTTAACAGGGCTTCAGCTTTTCAACTGTTAAACATGAACTCTAAGTTACCTAAAATACAAATGCAAATTTTGTACCCTGTATTTTTTTTTCTGCTAAAAAGCCCAAATATGTAACCTCTAACTATTGATCAAGAGGCAAAATTTATGAACTCAAAGCACAACATTCAAAACCAAACCATGTGCTTTTGGGTCACGTCTTTCCAACAGCCTGACTTTCTGCACCAGACTGCCATCCTCATGAGCTAGGTAAGCATAGCAGCTCAGTTCACAGACTGATTTGAGAAGCTCTGACCCTCTGCTCTAACAGCTTGAGAGCCAGCTTTTGGGCATCCAAGGGAAAAAAAACCCGAACGAACGATAGAAACCCACACCTTTTCTGCACTCCAACTGCCAGAAGGGACCAGAACATCTCAAAACTTGGAAATCTTTCTAGTTTTTAGAAAAAACTAAACACACCTGATGGACAAAACATCCACAGATCTCCTCTCCCTCACTGACAATTTATCAGCAAAAGGTTACAAACAGGCGCTGGTTTGATGTTCACAGGCATGTGAAGAGTCATTTAAACCTGAAGCAAGAAGGCCTTTTGCTGTTCACAGCAATGCCTTGCTCTTCAGCTGTGAAGGTTGGAGACACAACCTAGACAGCAACTCCTTCTAGGGATGTTTCTTGCCCTGGCTCCAAGTTCCCCTGCCATACTTCCCCTGCTGTGCAAACCCACTGCTTTGCTTTTTCTGGCCTAGCAAGAGCAGGGAAAAGTGCTGTACTCACATAAATTCAAAGCATCCTCTCAGTGACACATGCTCAAGGCCCCTTCTGATTTTATCAATTTTATTTCATCCACAACAGCTGGAAGGCTTCTAAGTAGCTTTAATGACCTGTGGGACCGAATTATTCTGGAATGGCAGGAACAGGTTAGGCCAGAGTGCAGATTCTCCTGATCCAACACAAGTAAGGCTCACCAAGGAGCACACAGGGCAGAGCACCCCGACTCCCCCAGCTGCCTGACTTCAGCACCAAAGTTGGCAGGAGCTGCTCTGAGGCTCACGAGGAGTTTCTCCCAGGCCACATCTGCTCTGAGGCAACAAACCTGTAATGCTCAGCAGAGGAACACTCAGCTTTGAGAGCTGCACTCTTGGTGCTAGGTCTTGATTCAACGGGGCCCAACAGCAGATGTACTAGAACAGCTTTTTTCATCTTCCCTCTCTGTAACTTCACTTAACAAGGAGACATTTTCTGGACTATTATGTTTTCAAAGGAGCAAACCAGAACAGCTGGGCTCATGACTTCTTTCTCTTGCAGAGGAACACCAGTAGAGGCCACCACAAACCCAGCTGAGCAGGTTTTCAGTCACATAGGCAGGTGTGTGGGTTCACCCACACCAAGGGGAAAAGGGACTAGAGACAGGATCAGGGCTTCAATTATGTCTTGACCAGGATGTGAACAGGACATCAAAGCAAGCCTCATCACTGGCAGCCTTCTGAATCTCTTCATGTATTATTCAGTTTTGTTTTAACTCCTCTCTTCAGTCTGAAGTTTGTTATTATAATCAGAAGAGCACAAGTGAAAAAACAGTAAATAATGAGACAGTATTTCCTGGGCATCCTGTAAAGTGCTGTGGAATTCAGCAAAGAGAAATCCTAGTGAATCTTCACTAAGAGGCTGGGGTTAAGCTGTCATCCCTACATCCTCTTGCAGTTCACAATAAAGCCTCATCTACTGATGTCAAATCCCATTTCTGATAGGAGAAACTAATAGAGACCAGCTGTTTTTCCTGTCTTCTCCCCAGTTAAGTCATTACCTCAAACTCCTACATATACAAAGGCCCCATCCTTATACCCACTGCTTTCTTGGAACAACTCCTGGCTGATGAAAGTAGCAGGAAGCATGCAAGAGGCCACATCTATACCCCCAAAAAAGATTATTCCAATTTAAGAGTTATAATTTGTCACTGGACTAACAAATGCAGCTCAAGCCAAGACTTACTTCAGAGCTTATACACACCAACGTAAACTCCACTCTGAATTGGATTAAGCTTCTGCTTAATCCAAAAGAGGCTTTTATTAAAAAGCCATTTTTTATTTCCTGAGCAGGAAGACTTTCAGGCAACAACATCTAGGACTTTTGTAAGCAGCCTGCACTGTTCACCTCATTATTATACCTTTTTAAAGGAACCATAAAACCACAAATCCTCAAGCCTGACTCTCTGGCACTGCTTCTGGATCTTGGATGGGGATGCTACCAGAGCCAGCAGGCCCTTTTGAGCCCAAGCAGCAGAAATTTTTGCCCTGTGCACTCCATAAAAATGACAACAGCAGCTTCATGCAAGGCCAGATTAAAATCCCCCAGTGTGGCTCAAGCAGAAGCATTTCATTGCAGATGTTGTGAAGACTAACCCAGGCATGAAGAGGTGCTCAGGTGTGGGCTGGGTGCAGAGAGCCACAAACCCCAGGTATTGCAAAGCAAGCCCACCTTTCCAATTCACCCGCAGGCTGCGCTTGGACCGGATAGGCGAGAATAAACAAGCAGCTGTAACAAACTACTGCTCCCAGCTGTTTCTAAGTAATTCTTCTCTGTCTACTGATGTGTTACTGAACATTATGGGTCACCAATTGACCATCACAGATTAAGGCCATGTAAATCAAGGTAAGAGCGATCAACAGGAAGAAAGTGTACATGTGCTTTTCCCCAAATGCTTATGTGACATACTGGATACTGAACACACCTGTGAGTTCACAGATATCTTAATTTTTTAGACTCTGACAGACCTCCCTCTGTCACTAGATTGATAGTCTATAAAGAAAAGAAAGGAGCATGACAAAAGGTTTTGAGTGTCTGAAAGGTTTCTGCAAAGAGGATCAGAGCGTAACATCCTCCCTATTCACCAGGGACAGACAGTACAGTTGGCTTAAAATGATGATAAAATGAAATTTAGACTGGTTATTAGGAAACTGTGAGGAGGCAGTGATTGAGGGAAGAGGAATAATGGAAAAAAAGACAAATGCCCACCCCAGGTGTAGGGACCAGGTCACCTAGAGGTGCCCACACTGTCAGTCCCTGGAGCTTTTCCAGAAGGGGCGACACAAATGTGTGCTGGAATTGAAGAGACTGCAAGGAGCTGGGGGAGAACCAAGGGGATGATAGACAGACAGACAGACAGATAGATAGATAGATATCAGTGTGTTTTCTAATGGTGACATGATTACCAGATTTAATTCATGTTTTTTTGTCCTACCAGTGGTTTCACCAACAGTCATGTATCTATTAGAGAGCTAACAGGAGATTAGCACTTAGGGGAAATGCATTCACTAGAGGTGAATGGCAATCTGAGATATTTTAAAAGGCCTGAAGAGAGGAGGAGAAGTTCTTAGCCTCAACAATTCACCCGTGCCCCATCTCATTACTTGAACTACCACCTTGACAACACCTCCCACCTTTTAAAGTGAAGCAAAGACCCATTCAAAGGGATTTGACAGGGTTTTATGAACAGAGACATTGCAATTTCCTTTTTGATCGAAAGAGTCAAGAGGGAATAAAAGCTTTCTCCACCAATTTAAGCTACCCAGATATCTTTTACTGGATGGTACATAACAGAAAAGGGTAATTCCTTTGGTATTTTGCTGTTCAGCCATAAAGATCAGTATTTTAAAAGCATAACAAGTATTCCTCATCAGGCCAGTAAAATAAGATCGATCATGCTGGGGTTTTCTTTGACTCAAGGATAATACAACTGAGCTCTTTTTTTCCTGTTTCATGCTCACATATGCTAATCCTTTAAAATGAAATTTTGTATAAGTTACTTTTCTTTGTTTAACTATGTAGTTAAAGAAATGGTACCATAATGCTCTGGATAATGCACAACAGCTTTTATCCACAGATTTTTGGCATCTCTGTCTTTAAAGCTGTCGCAGAAGCAATAGAAAATATAAAAATAAGACCAGGAATTTCTGAAAATCTTTTATAGTTCATTAGTGACCAGATCTTTCCAGTATCTCCTAAGACTTATGCAATTCTTTCCACACATTGGTATTGGCTGCACTCCACAAATGTATCTATTCAACATACATATTTGCTCTGTTTGGTCATCAGTTTCTTAAAGCAATTTTTCCATTTGGGAAAAGTCCAGTTATGAACCTATAATGCAATAACTTTAACTACATAACAGTGGCAAGTTTCAATGACAGTTTGCCTAGAAACCAACAGATCTGTTTTAGACACATCTTCACAAGAAGTTATAACCCAGTATCAATGGTTCAAAACACTCAGTAGAGCTCTTCTGTATGTCAGAAAACACTTCAATGAGTGTCTATGGAAACACTTCAAAAATCTCTACAGCTTTTAATCCAGTAACAAGGAATAATAATTGCAATTATTTTGTGTGTGTCTATGAAATCAGTTACATCACACAATTCATACACGGAAGTAGTCAAAGATTTGGGCAATTCTATGGTGACACAGAGGATCGAGGTGCACCACAGCTCCCTGATTTCTCCCTCTATTAGGTAGCTAATGTGCCTAATGAGCGACTGCTGGCACTGACAACTTTGATATAGGAGATCCTTTATGTGACTGAGCAGGGAGAACAAGCTCCCAGCTACCAATCAGCCCTGTAGTAGACATCCTGTTTGTTTTTCTTTTTTTTTTCTGTTTAATTGAAACACAAGAGTCACTAATCATCCAAAGTGGCAGAAATTTTTTTTAAAACTTAGCTTAAACACAATACTCTTTCAAACTGGGGAAAATGTCTAACACGGGCTGTATTATTTATTTTGGCTTCTTAAAATAGTGACCTGATCTTTGAGCAGTGATGGTCACAGGTAAAGCAATTACTTTGACTAGCTAATATATAGAGAAATTATTAAAATTCCATCAACCCTTTAAAATAGATGTTTGTTATTTCAAGGTGAAAATGAAAAATCATCTTGTGTTGACTGATGCCATTTCTATCTTCCATCTATGGTTGCCCAATTTTGGCATTATGCAGTGATCACATGAATTCCCATAAACGGGCGTGACTCGTTAAACAATGCTTAAACAACAGGAACTCGTACTAAATCTTCCACTAATATATTTGAAGGTGCTGGCCAGCAACAAAAAATAGTAACAGGCTCTAAGTCTGTATGACAAGGGGGGAGGAGACACCAAATGTGTATTAAATGAGAGCTGAAACTTGACCTCATTGCAGAGTCTTCACCTCACAGCAGAATGTTGCAAAAAGTTATATATTACAAGTTATATATGACTACAAGATCACATAGAGTTATTAAGAGTTATAGGAACATATTCCCACTGACATTTAGCATCCATTTAGTATCTATTTAAAATTTGAAGTCCATCTTTTTCACCTAGAGGGGCGTGACAAATCACAGAATTAAATTTCGCTGTGAAGTTTGGTAGTAGTTTGACAGGCCAGTTGTCTGACAGGACCTTCTCAAGTAACTGATAATAAGCCTACAAAGTCTTTTTCATGCCAGGGATTTCTCTCCCACAGTTATGTGTCTGTATTTCCCTGGAGGGGATGCAGGAAGAATGATGGAAGAAACAGGACCATACATATCCCACAAAGATGTGCTACAAATTGTGCAAATTAAGCCTAGAGTAGTTTGGAAGGGGCCTCTGGAGGTGAAAAAGTCCAATCTCTTGCTTATAAAAGGGACACTTTCAAAGTTAGACTAGGTTGCCAAGCCTTGACCAGTTGAGTTTTGAAAATATCCAAGATCAAAGTTTCCACAACCTGAGTGACTTCAAGCACTTGACCACTCTCACTACAGTTTTTTTTCCTCATGTCCAATAAAAAATTTTCTTTTATTACAACAAGTGACACCTGTCCTCTGTCCTTATGGTGCGCACATACAAGAAGTATTTACCTCCACTTTCTCACACACATCCATTATGATTTGGGGATTAGACCAGCCCCTCAACCCCAGCCTCCTTTCTTCCCTCCAACTCCTTTCTCATACACTCCGGTCCCCTAAATATTTCACTGGATTTCTGCTGGACTTCCCTCTCTGATCTCTCAATAAAGCAGCTACAAAGAAGTGACAGATCAAGGAGCAAAAGTCATTATTAATCTGCTTTGAACGTTTTAGTGGTTTTCACACTGACAGAACAGAGAAGCACCAACAAATCCTTCTCTGAACAAGCAGTGACCCTAACAAAGTACCCCAAAAGGCATGCTCTTCTTTTTCTGCAACAGTGAGGTTTGTCAATGACTTCTCACTGACTTCTCACTAAGATCCACCACACTTGTCAAAAGTCTTCCACCATAAAGAACAAATAAATTCTAATTGCACTGTAAAAACAAGCAAGAGATAAACCACCTCCCTATCAGGAGTCCATAAAAAGCATGAGGTTTCAGACTGGCCTGTATCAAATGAAAATTATGTAGTAATTTATAGTTTTCTAAGGGTAGAATACTTTTACGTGATTTACTTAGTAAATGCATTTTAATGATTTTAAGTTAGCAATGTGCTAAATAAAGCTGGCAAAAGAGCTGGCAAAGAGAAAACATGAGAGGGTATAATGCTAAAGAAATCGTAGTGAATGCACTCATGCTGTTTTAAGGCAGAGGGGAAAAGCCTGCACAACAGAAATAACTTTCACATGAGTAGAAAGGTTGTCAAGAGATTACAGACCACTGTAATATGTGTCCAGAGAGGAATTCAAACATGCAGCTTCCACCATCTACTGCCTTGGCTCATGAGGGTACAAAGTAATGCCTCTGTTTCCACCTCATGGATTTCCACTTCAACTGTCCCTCTTCCCAATAACCAGTTAGGTGGCTCCCTTTGCTGGAACTGGATGAGGTATTTTTCAAAGTCGTTTTACAAAGTAGAATAAACTGGATAGGGTTTTTAGGTACTACAGATGATTGCAGCAAGTTTTTCTCCTGCATCCCAAGCAAAAAGGAGCAATAATGTACAACAGTTCGGGTCAGGTGACAAACAGCAAGTTGTCATCACCCACACTTCCCATGGTCTCTCTGCCAAACACTTAGCACCTGTTTTGACTGGTCCTGGAAACATCACTTTTTTGAGCACACTATCCCAAGAACTGCTAAAGCAGCAAACTGGTGATTACAAGGAAACAGCTCGCAGCAGCTGATTCTAGCAAGGACGTAGACAGATATTGCTGGGGGAAGGTGGGACAAAAAGCATTCTCAACCAGCAACTGAGAACTGAAGAAGGAAACAAAGTCCAACAACTCACTGTAAAAGATTGTACCTTAAAAAATCCAGAATGTTTACACCTCCATAGCACAGGTAACTCAAAGTGTTCAAGTTCTTTGCTCAAATTTAATAAATAATACTACTCTCTTACAATTATTTATAAACAAATTAATACAGATTGATCATTATTAATGAAAAACAAAGTAGACTGATCCTCTTAGAAACTGCAAAAGGTAAAACAGGTACAGACTTAACATCTTCATTCAGAGAAGATGCAAGAGGAAAAAAAAATACAAGGTTAAAAGCTGAGCAGAGACAAGGAGGCAACTGTGGCCAAAAGGCACCCTCCATTTCTCCTTCTTCACTTATTACTTAGAAATAAATACCAAGATCTAAGCCTGCAAGGGAAGAGAAATACTTCCAGTTTATTATTGTAAGTCTTGAAAATGGAACTCTGCTGAATCTGAGCATCACTGAGATCTATGCCAGATCAGTAATTATCCTTGCACACGCCCCTCTCTGAAAAATGGCCTTACTAATCAAAACACATCCAAGTGAAATTCTATGAGAAAAAAAAATCTAATTTTTCCTGTCCTGAATCAATTTTTGGTTCTCCCAGACAGTGAAAGTCCCTGTTCCTAGCTTTATCTTAAGAATATTGAAACAGATTACAAAGACATTCCTCAAGTGCCAGACAGAGAAGTTGCTGGTACTCATGGGCAAAAGTTCAATTTTTCATTTTTCTCAATTTCTACAACTGCCAAAGGTAAGCAATTTAAATTTCTACTTCAGTTTATTGCTTTAATTACACAACCCTTGTCTTCAGCTCATGTAATAATTATATCATCGGTAAGCAGATGCAAAGACTAACACACAGGTTGTAGGATGTCAGACTTTGGGCAAGTGGCAGAAGAAGGGGAAGAAACATATCAGGATACAGAGCATTGCGATAAATCATTTTCACAAAGCAGTCACAAAGAAAGCATTTATCTGAAACTGAGTAATTTAGTGCTGTGCCTGTCTGCTTTCCAGCTGCAAATTAAACTCTAGCAAAGAATGTACTAAAGAACGTACTAAACCTGTTCCAAAATGACCAGATGTGCACACTCAAACACCATTCACACCACTCTGGTGAACCGCTGAAGCCAAGTTTTGACAAGGGCAACACTGCAGTTTAGTAGTGACAGACAATATCATGTGAATTATAACTAAGTGATACGCTTCAGCTAAAAACAAACAAAAAGCTAGGAACACTGCAGGGATCCTTTCAATAGCCAGGGAACACTAATGCTAAATTCAACAGACAAAATCAGCACTGACTTCTTACAAAAACACAAAGAGACTGAACAGCTGAGGAGCAAAAAACCCTAACAATTACTATTTAGATGAAGAGACAAGTGCACTTCTGACACATCTCCCAGCCGTTCCTCCTTGCCATTCCTCTTATCCCACACCGTGGTGTAGCCTCAGAGCACACAAACTTTCTTTTCAGTGCAACTAAACCCAGACATGTGCTCCAGGAGCACATGAAGCACCCCAACCAGAGCTAATTTGGCATGACCCTCTACCCTTCAGTAAAATGTTCAGCAAGGACACTGGAAGCTTATGAACAGCGGTTTCACTCTACAGAACCAACCCTAATGAGCCACACTACCAAGGACACTGCCACCTCTGGCTGCACCTACTGATGTGCACAGCCCCACCCCATGCAGACCTGGGCCTCCTGCAGAAGAGCCACAGCTCCCATCAGGCCCAGCAAGGGATGAGGGTTCCAGCTGCTGGACTGCAACAACCCATGGTATGCCTCCATTTTGACTAAAAATATCATAGAATCATAAAATGGTTTGGATTGGAAGGCATCTTAAAGATAAATTAGTTCCAGCCCCACTGCTGTGAACAGGGACATCTTCCACTAGACCAGGTTGCTCAGAGTTCCTATCTGGCCTTAAACACTTCCAGGGATGGGGCATCCACATCTTCTCTGGGCAGCCTGTTCCAGTGGCTCACCACCATCACAGTAAAGAATTTTTTCTAATATCTAATCTAAACCTACTCTCAGTATGAATCCATTCCCCCTTGTCCTGTCACTACATGCTCTTGCAAAAAGTCTCTCTCCATCTTTCCTGTAGACTCCCTTCAGGTACTGGAAGACCACAATTAGGTGACCCCAAAACCTTCTTGTTACTCGGCTGAAGAAACCCAATTCTCTCACAGCAGAGGTGCTCCATCCCTCTAATCAACTTGGCAGCCCCTCTGCCTGAATAAGCTCTCTAGCTCAGAAGTTGTGTTACAGCCCATTCAACACCACCGTTTTAGCACCACTTCATTGTTTTACTTGTTCATGAAGCCTGCTCTGCCTAACCAAAACACAATTTAAAAGAACTACAGAAACTAATTCAAATCAAAAAAAGCATCAAAGAGCTAAAGGCCAGAATGAAATGAGTCACAATAACTTGACTCCCTTGTGACATAACTTTTACCTTCTGACTTTTTTATACTTCACACGCACCATTTCCTTGGCACAGATGATGCTCTGAACCCTGATCAGCTATTCAAGCACCTCTGGGGAGCTATGCTGGGTGGAGAGGGATGCACCATGAAAGCAAATTAAAAACTAGATAAAATACTTTCTTTAGCTTTCCTCATAAGCAAAACTACCTCTGAAACTTTGCAAACCTATGCTGAGCTTTACACAGATTTATCACCTACATGATTATTGGGTGCAGCATATAGCCAAGCAGCTTATGCTTTCTGTTAGGTTTCAAAGAAAGACAAATCAGATTAGCAGCAGTCACTAGCTAAGCACCCAGAATTAGAGACTACTGAAATGACTTTTTGTTTTTAAACTCTCATTTTCCTGCTCATTTTATTCATTTGCTAGTCCAGTTGCTTAGAGAGAGAAATTCAGATTTGGGAAAAAACCACAACCATAGCCACCACCTTCACCCATGGGGCCAGGAAGTGCTTCCCGGAGCTGTCCGTGCACACCCCCTGCCAGAAGCAGCACACTGCCAGGCTGCACCAGACAGCCCAAGTACAAGTTCTCTAAGCTCACCAGCCCTGCAGTAGGCAGAATTCCTCAGGACGGGGCTGGAGGCAGCCAGGTGAGGCCATGCCTGCCCTGGTGTCTACAGCCCACCCTCAATGTGGAGAGAGGGAGGGACAGTATGACCTCCCGTGACCCCCACTTCCTCAGAAGGGCTCCCCAGCTCTCCAGCTACCCTCAGACGTGCACTTTCTCCCAAACACTTGTGCCAAAACAAGCGTGGATCGCTGACAGCATGTGGGAGAGCATGTGCAGGTTTATAAAACAGCATACACACAGCCAAGAGTGATCAGAGGGAACTATTTCTACTTAGTAGCTACACACGTGCTGGCAGGTTTGGTATTGCAGTTGTTTTAGTTAACTGATAAATACTGAAGGTGTTGGAGTGCATTGAAATGATGGGCTCTTCTTTCAAACTAAATATGACTTTAAACCAATTTATTACTTATACTCCATCTTTTAATAAATAAAAAAACTTAGATTATGCATCTTCTTGAAAGAGACCTGCATACTGTATGCATGACGAAACCACATGCAAAGTTACCATAAAAGCTATCTATAGCTTAGTCAACATGTTTTAAGTGGTCACTGGTGATTCAACTGAAAAATAAACTTGCAAAGCAATAGCAGCAGACTTGCAGGGCAAACAGTCACTGCTGAGGTCTCAGTACCCACGGAACATGCACTTTCACAGTAGGTGACTTCAAACCAACTCTGACCTGATCCCATGAACTGAGCGACCCTCAGTGGTGGAAACTTTCCAGGTGCCCTCCTGGAGGGCACATTTCAGTCCATTTTCATCCAAAAGGAAAACGGGTCATGGACTCCAGGACTGCTCTGAGACTTGAACCAAAGGACAGTGCACCAAGGATAAACGAGATTTGCCTCAGAGCCTCATTCCTGGGTCAAAAATAAAATGCAAATGCAGAAAAGACCCGCCATCTGTTATGGCCATTTAATTGACTATGGATTTCCCTTTGCTCTCAAAACTGAAAATATTTGAGCTTATACGTTCCTCTGGTACAATTTTCACTGTGAAATAATTTTGCCTGCAGATCAAAAGAATTACAAGAATTCCGTTCAGCTTCACAGCTCTCAGTTTTCAGCTTTGTCTGGTGACTCCAGCTCCCATGAGTTTAGCCCAGCTGGGGAGCACAGAGGGCCAGCCACCTCATTATCCCCCTCTCTCATTAAAGGGTTGGCTTATTTGCACACTTGTTCACAATCCCTTCCTCTCTGGAGTGCTGTACTGGGTGCAGCTACTGCAAGACAGCTGATTTTAGGGATATAACCTCATTTAAATCCGGAAATTTTCTCTGTAGGAAGGCTGAAATAACACATTGCATTAAATGTACCAGGCAAACATTTTTCAGCTGAGTAAAAGTGGTGATTTGCAATCAAAGTGGTGATTTGCTTGACCAAAGTAAAACAGGGTACCAGGGGGTCGGAAGGGGCTCGGGTTCTTCACCTACCATTTTGAGAATAAGCTTACCAACAGTAGGATCGTACTTTTCTTCACAGGTCTTTCAGGTCATCAGATAAATAATTTCATAGATCTCTTTCAAGAAAAATAATCCTTTGAGTTTGACACTTCTATTTATTTATCTATCATTCAGGAAATTAAGAAAAAGAAAAGCAGCACAAACAATAATGTTTAATAAAATAATGTTTTAACACATATCTTTAAAGTCTGTCAAACCCTGACTTAGCTACCATGCTCAATAATAATCTGTATTCCTCACCACAGCATATGTCCAATTGCATACTCAAAAATAGAATCCCAGAATTCCAGGATCAATTAGGTTGGAAAAGACTTCTGAGATCACAGAGCCCAACCTATGAGCATCACCCTGTCAAGCAGACCATGGCACTGAGTGCCATGTCCAGTCTTTCCTTAAACATCTCCAGGGACAGTGACTCCACCACTGCCTGGGCAGTGTGTTCCAATGCCTAGCAAATCTTTCCATGCAGAAATTCCTCCCAATGTCCAACCTGAACCTCTGCTGGCACAGCTTGAGGCTATGGCCTCTCGTCCTGTCAGTGGTTACCTGGGGGAAGAGACCAACACCCACCTGGCTTTAACCTCCTTTCAGATGGCTGTGGAGAGTGGTAAGGTCTCCCCTGAGCCTCCTTTTCTCCAGGCTAAACACCCCCAGCTCCCTCAATCACTTCTCATATGACTCACTCTCTAGAGCCTTCATCAGCTTCAGTGCCCTTCCCTGAAAGGACATGTGAGAGTCAAATTTTCATGTGCTCATGCCTGGGTACAAAGTTCTGGTAAATGAGTATTCAAATATTCCAATGAAAACTGAGCTGCGTTCTGTACAAAAAGTTGCATCTACATTGTTCCTAATGTAAAAAAAAAATTAAAATTATACATAGGTAATCAGATACTCAGGAGTGTGACTAACTTAAAAAGTATGTCCAGCTCTCCAGCTCTTTTGACAAATTTGACAGCTGTTCTGGCATACATCTTTTCTGCCCTTTTCATCCCTTCTTTCTTCCTCATTTTCACTCTAACAGATGCTTTTATTCTGTTTTGGGGGTTTTTTTTGTTTCTCCTCCTCTCTTCAGCGGCAGCACTGGGGGAGGAGGGAGGGAGGAAGCGTAGGGTGCTAATGCACAAAGCAGCGCTTGTTAAAAACTGGACATATCCAGGCAATTCGCCAAATTTAATTCCAAAGACCCTGCTTGTGATTCGATGCTAAAGTGGAATATAGCATTGTTCTATCTGTCTGTAGGACACCGCGTCTTCTGTGGAAGAGGAGTTCAAAACAAAAGGACAAAAAACAGCTTGACACTCCCCCCAGCCTCCAAACACACACTTCATTCCAGAAAATACCATATTCATTGGCCTTCAGAGTTGTTAGAAATAAATCAAGCAGAAAAAAAAAAAGGAATTGTCTCACAAACACGATGAAAAAACATTATTCAAGTTCACAGCGGACATGGTAAAAGCCAAAAAGAGTGAAATTCTGCTGCTTTTATTACTGCTGCTACATTCTACCTTTGGATTTGGACCTTTTTGCAGCGAAAAATGTTGATGAAGAAGAGATAGCAGAATCTGGCCTGAAAATACCATGACGACCTGTGTCCTTGACAAATATAAAGCAATGACACAGCTTCCCAAATTCTTTTGAACCAGACTGTGAATTCCTTATTTATTTCATGAGGAATCATTACATAAGGCTAGAGGAGAGGCTGCTCAGGTGACAAACTGCTCATACATGTAAATCAGTGGCTCTAAAGCCAAGATTGAGATTAGTTTATGAAATGAGGGAGAGAGAAAGACAAAGAGAAATTAGCTATACTTAAAACTGTAATGAGTAATAGCCACACACACTTTCCCTCTCACAATTTACCATGTAGCCCAATTTGTCCCAACAGATGTTAAACCGTAACTCAATTTAACAGTGGAAAAAAGTACTAAATTGTGAAATGGGTACAACATGAGTTTAAATTCCAGATGATTTATGCCACATTGCATTACTAGCATTACGTATCCAAAATAAAATGCATATACTGACATCTATGGCAGTAATAATATATTGAACTACATACAGAAGTTGTTTGAAGAGATAAATCAAGATTTAACTGACAGGGTCCCAAGCACAAATTTTAACTCACTTCCCGTTTAGACAATTTTTTTTTCTTTATTAACCTCATGTGCAAGGAGCTCTTCTTTTCCCACGACTTTGCACTCTTCCATGTGCAGCCTTTCCCATCTCTACTGTAATCCCCCTGCTCACCACCCGCTCCCTCTCCTCTTTAACCCAGGTCACTCAGGCACCAGTGGAGCAGGGACTGGGGCCCCACAGCAGATGTAGCTCTTCCCTGCTCCAGCTGAGCGGTCTCTCTCGTCATCGGAATGACCATTGACAGGGTACACTAACTTTACTTGCAGAGCACAAGGAAAACTCATCTTTAAAGATGGGCAAACAAAGAGGAAGGGACTGCACGTCTCAAGACCAGGAAAGAGTGGAAGAGCTTCTCCATTCAAGAGTAGCCAAGCATACAGACTCCAGGAAATGCAGCTACTCTTTTCAAAACCCTGAACCCTGTCAGCCAGCTCTCCTCAGTCACGTAGCAGAGGCAGAGGTCCCTCTGTTGCCTGGATGACCATGGAACTCAGCCTTCCCGTGTAAACACAGAAAGCAATAACAGGTGACTGTTATTGCTAAGGCTGGTTGATAGCAAAGGCTGGTTGGCAGCTGGGACATGCTTCGTATTTCTGAAGCTCCAGAGAGGGCAGAACCCCAGAGAGCTTCAAATCAAAACTCTGAAGTGGCAGTGGACTTCTCCAGGGTTTTTTCTTGCTTGGTTTTTCTAGTTTGTGTTGTCATTTTGTTCGGGTTTTTTTTCTGTCTCCTCCAAAATGATAAAAAACAGTTACTCTTTCATATTTAGACAAGCACACATAGAAAGACAGGGAGGAAAGTGCCGTGAGAGTGCTTGAAGGAAACTAAACTGCAGGAAAAATCTGCCATTGGTTTCTTACAGGCAAGGCAATGCCTTTTACTCAGCTACAGCCCATTTTGCCTTCCAATCTTCTACTTCATGTCTTCAACAGAAGAAACCAAAGGGGTGGGATTTATGAGCCTTTTCAGACATCACTCTTGGAGACTGCAAACATGCACAGTAGCTGATAGTGCTAAGAACAAGTATGAATCAAATCTGCAACTCTAAGTCACACAGAGAAACTTCTTCAGCACCACCCTCCACTGAAGCACTTTGAAGACAATAATTACCCATTAAGCACCTTGAATATGTAAACAAATGAAAGAGAAGTGGGCTAGAAGAATTCAACTCACTTGCTCAAAGCCATAAACCCAAGAAACAGGTACAGCTATGACTTAAAATTCATGTAAATCATATGAGGCTGGTAGCTACACCATATTGTCTTAATGAATAGCTTAGCATTTTGCTAAGTCAGTATGCTTATTCTTATAAAAGAAAACTCTTGGGAAGATTCTCAAGAACATTTTAATCAGACAGCACTTTATGTAGTCAAAAACATAATGCTCTCTCAATAATGCTAATGTGCAAAACTGACATTAAAAAGCAACAGTGACAGAACAGGCTTTACAGTAACGCTACAAATTATGCAACTGCTACATAAGACCTGTGTTCCTCAATATTCAATACACATAAGATACACTGATCCCTCTCACTGCCCTTTAGGATACCCTGCTCTTGACAATTTCAGCTATGAGGAAAGCTTGCATGTTGTCTTTTCTGAGGCTAGTAAAGTTGTACACTCCTACGTAGTGTCACATTTAATGAAGGTTAAACATCACAACAAATAAACCACCTTGCAGCTCCTGTGTTCCAAATTCTAACCAACCTGGCTGTTAAGAAATCGAGCATTTTGGAAAGCCGAGAGTTAAGAGTGCTGTTGCACACTGAATGTTCATTTAGAGAGGTCATAAGTTCTGCATCTTCAAGCATTTTCTTAAATACTCCATTTTGTAACAAGGCACTTATTTCCCAACCTGTCACACAAAATAACTTAGTCGTTCTTCAGTAAGTCTCCTGGACTCTTAAACAAACTAACTTGTGTAACTTTGATAAAATCGTGCACTCTGAAGTACTTTTTTTGCTGTTGCCACAGCACAGGTAGCTCACAGATTAGACAGCCCCTTCACACATTGCTGGGCCAGCGTTTCACACAGAGGAAAAACACGGCAGACTGGGCCACCATTGATAACAGCAGTGATAAAAAACCCCATGAAACAGTCTCTGCTTTGAAATACTCAGCACCCTAGGCTTCTGTTCTACATGGGCACACTCACACACCAAGTCTTCTCTCACATTTAATCGTTGTATGGATATAGTTGTACGAGGTATGACAGGTAAATGACTCTACAGCAGACACCGAGAAAGCCACAGTTATAGAACAGAAGCACAAGGGGACATCTCTCAGCTATTTTTCTTTTATAACCACATAGATGGGAGGTATGCAACAGGAGAATCTATTTCTGACCATTGAGACACTTAGAGAAAAGATACCATCAATAAAACTGAAGAAAGTTGCTTATTGTTGTCTTCTCAAAGGATTCATTTCTGGCAATACAAAGGTATCACAAAATTTTTTCTTTTGAAGAAAAGGAACAGTCACTACAAAGCAACACTGCTGCATTTATAGTACCACTTTATTTTAAAAAGGTGCAATTTCTGCCACCTAGCTGCTACATGTAGGTTTATGTATGCTTCTATCTAAAGGAGTTTCAGCATTTCAGAGACAAAATTTTATTCACAATATAATGTAGTTTTGAAACAGTGTATGTATTACAGCATTAGTTGATACCATAGATGCACATGTAAGAGGAGCTATCTATAGAATAATTATTACCCAGGAAGGCCGCAGTAAAAGTAATTGCTAGCACTTCATTACTGAAAAATTAACTCACATTTGGGGGTGTCTCCGCATTTTTACAAAAGACTGAAAAATGCAACTCAGAAAAGCCTGCTCTCCTGCAGTCCTGGTAATCAATACAGCACTTCCCAATATATACATGACTGTTAGAAGCCCTGGTTTTAATTAATATAATTTGCAACAATGAAACAACATAAAATTTGAAATTATACTACAATTTCCACTACAGACCAAGTTTTTTTTTATTACAGTTGGTTGCTAGATAGAAAACAGTAGTAATAACAGAGTTGCAAAAATAAAGTGCTGTATGTTTCTGGGGGAAAAAGAAAAAAGTTCCAAGTCAAAGTCTGTATGCACACTGCCCCATTGGCTAGCCTGAAACATCTGTTAGGGGCCAGTAACCATACTTTCACAAACCATTTCTCTACATAAGCTTAATCATTTGTATCCAAGTTGCATTGTACTTCATTTCCATGGTGGTGATCTTCAATCACATTTCCAAGATCGTGCTCATAAATCATGTTTTGTAGATTTCATTATAATCAAAAGTTGTTTCCTGGATTATCACATACCAATGCATATTTCTGTAATTACCTACCTGAAAAATGAAGCTAAGGAAGTCTTTCATTTGGTCTTTAATGCAATGTTTCAGCCAAGTAAAAATTATTCCAAGTCATGCTTTATACACCACTCCAAACCATTTTTTCATGCTTCTAAGTCTAACACAAAATATGGCTTTTCCTGTCCATTAAAGCAAGCAAGCATTTGCAATAGTGATAAATCACTACTGCAAAGTCTCCAATCAGCTAAATTCTGCCTGCTGTGCACAGGTGTTTTCCAACATGTCTTTTAAACACAAGCATGCACATACAAGGAATCTGCTCACTCAGGGTTTGTATGTTCTGCTGCCAGGTACCCCAAGTATTGCCCCTCAAGCTCCCAAGGCTGCTTGTTGTCTCCTTTGATGCACCAACACCTATCAGTGCATTTCTGAGCTGGGACAAGTTTTCATACTAATAAAGATGTGGTGGTAACAGATTGTACCCCAAAACAATTCGGTGTACAGATTCTCTCCTCTGACAATCAGTTATTTAAATATATGTGCATTTGGTTTCATGGTTTAGCATATTTGGTGGTTTGGGTTTTTTTAATATGTAATATGTATTTTCCATTTGCACCCATGGCCTCCCTGCAGCTTGCCATATCATGGGAGAGGCCAACACCAAGCATTATGAGAAGACAACTAGTCCAGCCTTTCCAGAGAGGAGTTATCCACTTCAGAGCAATATTTATTACCTTTAAAACTATCTGGCTTTGGAAGTTTCAGAAGAAAGTCATTCACTGCCAAAATATTTTCTAGAAAACCACCCCCTAAAAATAATTACTGCTTTTATTTTTAAGCTCTTCACCCAACACAAGGCAAAAGCAAGTTCACTCTCGTGTTCTTTGCAGCAGTAAAGCAAAATCAGTGTCCAGCTTCCTCATGAAGAAAAGCACTGGGCAGGCTCTGGTCTCTCTGGTGACTGGTGATAGGACTTGAGAGAACAGCATGAAGCTGTGTCAGGGAAACTTTAGACAGGATATCAGGAAAAGGTTTTTCACCCAAAAGGTGGCAGGGCACTGAACAGACTCCCCAGAGAAGTGGTCACAGCCCCAAGCTTGACACAGCTAAAGAAGGGATTGGACAGCACTCTCAAGCACATGGTGTGATTCTTGGGGCCGTCTTGTGCAGGGCCAGGAGCAGGACTTCAATCATCCTTGTGAGTCCCTTCAAAGCAGATCCTCATATTTCTTCGCATGGAAGAGAGTGTATTACTTCAAAACTTTAAAAGAAAAACTTACCATTTTTTGCTCTTACATTCCTTTGCAGCATCCAGTAAATTGTGATGCTTAGCTTAAAATACAGCACAGACTCAGCCTGCTTTGGATGAATTTAATGAAATCCCATAAATTGGAAGAAGTTCAGCTGGACTTAAAAATTTCATATCAAAGATGCCTGCACTGTATATTCGCTGAGGCTTTTTTACTGCAATGGACTTTTAAAAAGTTAAATTGGCCTCCATGGAGCCTTTTGTCAAAAAAGATCTGCACCAAAGCAAATTGAAACTTATCAGGATAACCCAATTAACACATAGTCTATGGTGGAGAATATATAAACCATCTAGACAAGAGAGGTCAAAGCCTCTGTCATTCCTACCATCACATTAATTACATTTACTGGAGACTGAACAGGTGGCAGCAGAGAGATTTGACAAAACAATTCCTTAGTGCATGAATCAACCTAACACCTAAGGAAGCTGAACAGGGTGAAAAAAAATCTATGCAATTATTTCACAGCACTGTAAATTAATTGCACTTCCAATTTTCATGGCACAGTTTTATTGGAATTTTGCAATTGTTGTAAAAATGCGGCACAAAACCTGAAAGGAAATTCTCCCTTTCCTTCTAAATTGGGGTTTGAGGACCACACACAGATTTTCATTGACAGCTGCTTGTCCCAGACAGCCAAAGCCACAGAGGTGAAAAGATGCTCTAACAGTAGCTATAGGCAGCTCTCTCCCCTCACTGGGGAACCTCCCTAGCTGGTTTAGTAAAGGACAGATGTTGTGCATGACCCAATTAAACACCCTCTTTTTTTTTGTTATGGCTTTGGGGAAGGAAGAGAATGTTGCACGCAAAATTCAGCGTTGATTAAAAAGCACTAACATTTGGCTGAGCAAACCCCAATTTAGCCCCCTGGGCCTGTCTGACCCACTAACCACTGCTTCCTAACTGCTCTGTTATGGCAAAAGTTTGCCTGAAAAATGCAGAGCTTGCAGAGCAAAAGAATATGACCCTTACGTCAGTTTTGCAACATTTCCTTAATGGCATACTATGAAAATCCCCATTCCCACACCCTCAGATTTATTGGTTTTAAACTACACATTTGTAACGAAGATGTAACAACTGCTGGAGCCTCTTTAGTGACCAAACAGGGAATGCACTGAAGTATCAGACAGACATATGACATCACTGAAATGTAGACAATAAATAGCAAGATCTTGTTTCACTGCATGGAAGAGATGGGGGCAGAAGCCCAGAGTATTTTGAGAATCCAAAATGTACTGCCCCTGTGGAATAGTACTTTTTGTCCAAAGACCACATACGTACCAAAAAAAGTAATCCCTATTTTGTTTCCACAATTTCCTTTCAGGTATGCTTCCTTAAAACATAGGTCTTTCATAAGCTCCGTAGGCTTGGGGTTTGCCTAGGCTTTGTGCTTTCCTACAGATCTGCATCAGTAACCCCTGTACGAAAGAGAAGAGCATAAAAAGCAGGGGCAGGTAGAGTGGAACACATTTAGCCTTTTTTTCCTAAAGCAATAGGAAAGTTACTGGATTTATGTAAGAAGAAACATGCTAGCTACACTTGAACTGCCTCATGTAATACCATCACTAAGTTTGTCCAGATCTGATGCCCAACTCAAGTCCCAGTTCTAAAGCATGCATGAAAGCCTTCATCTTTTATTATGAAATAGAAAAAAAAAGGTAGATTTCCATTCATCACCACGGAAGAAGGAAAATTTGAAGTAAGTACCAGCCACTAAATGCTCAGAAAACAAACAGCAAACAAAAGCCTCCAAAATAATAGCAAGTCTTGTGATTTTTTTTTTCAGCATTCAAGGACTACAACAGACAATAGCTGGATAGAAGCAGGAACCAAGAGCAAAGATTTTGCAGTGTTAAAGAGCTAGGCATCTGCAGCTCTCTGAAGGACACCGATCTACCTCTTGCACTGAAAATAAGGAGACAGCACAGAGGTGCTCTCAAAAGAATATGAGACACAGATAGTTCATGGTATCTTGCAAAAATGGGATTCTTCAAAAACAGAGAAGGGGCTGCCATGTTTAGAGATTATCAATGCTTAATCATTTTATAGGAGCGCAGAAAATTATGCTTAGTGACCTCTAATTTCTCATGTTTTCCAAAGATAAATTACAACTTCAAAGGAAAAATCAGGGAAAATTAGAGTCAAAACCACAGGCTCTCTGTACAACTCATACATTTGCTTTCCTTTCCAATTGTTGCCAAGCTGACGGGATGTCCAGTACGAGCCTTCGAACTAAGGATCAATTTAATTTCATCACAGAGACAATTCTTTCAGAAGAAAAAAAAGTCAGCATAATACCACGTGCATCTCAAACTTTTTTTCCCAAAAAATATTTCAATTTCTTGAGAGAAAGACCTTTCCAATACAAGTATCCTACTTGTTTGGATTAAAAAAATAATCCTACTTGTTTTGTTTTTTCTGTCAACATCAACTTTTCCAACACTGTAAAAACAAACAAAGAAGAATATTCTTTGAAAAAAGAAGAATATTCACTCCATCATCAGAGATCACAGACATGGAGGACCCTACTACACCACTGTATGGCACAGCAGAACAAAGCAGGAGCACCAGGGCATCCGGGCGCTATACCAGAGAAGAATCTGGTCTGAAAAATGCCTTGGAAAATAAGCAGCACAGCTATCCTATGAGAGACTTTGAAACTGGCACTCTGTAGCTGTGACCTGATGGCAAGGCAACCTGATGCAAAATGCTCCTTTTCAAAAGGGCTTTACTGCGCTTTTTAATGAAAACTCCTGTTCACAGATTACCCAGCTCACAAGGAGGGCTTGAAGATACTTTAAAATGATGTCCTCTACATATAAAGAAAAAAAATAAGCACATCATCTAGCTCATGGGAATGAAAACCACAAGCAAGGGACTTTGAGCCTTCAAACTGATGAAGCTTCCATGGTTTGAGATTAAAACTCTGTTGCACTCTTGCTTTTCTTGAATTTCCCACACACAGATATAAAAGGCAATGCTCTTAAAGGTCAGAGGACTTAGATTTAATGCAGTAAACTCCAAGCAACCCAATTATGTTAACTATTTTAGATACTCATGAGAAGAGCAGCATTCCGGTCAGGTATGCACACAATAAATTTATCTTTTCACTCCCTATTTTCTGCTCCCATAGTCCTGGCTTTCTGGAGATGGGACAGCACGAGACCCTGTCAGGCACCAAGCTCTGGACCCCTGACAGAGTCCCACCAAGGCTTGTGCTTTGTGCTAGCCAAGCCTTGGTCTCCTCCACAGAGATGAGGAGTCTCAGATGAACAGATACCACCCCAGTTACTGAGCTGATGAAATGGCAGGAAACGAACAACGTGGAAGCAAAGGCAAAGATTTAGCAAAGCCAAATACCGCTAGAGTTAATAAGCATGCCCTAATTCAAACCAGGCTCTTCTAAAGCAGGTCAGGTTAATTTTAATTACTACGCAGTTTTTTTCTTGGCATAAGCCAAAGAGGTTCACATCAGAGCCACAGGAACCACTTGGGAGGCAGGAAGCTGCTGCACTTACCCTGCGAGTACCATGACCCGAATCAATTAGTATGCAGCGCTGCACATTTCCTTAAATCATCTCCAGTGCATACATTCCTGGTCTCACATCCAGGGTCACCATAGCTATGAGGGAAACAAAAGCCGGTGGTGATGCTTGCTGGCAACTGCTGCCCTGCCTCTCCCACGTGCCTGCACGGGGACACAGCTGCTGGGGCTAACTTTTGGGAAGGTATTTCCTTGAGCAAGCTCCTACCATGCAAATGCAGGTAAGCCCTCACAGCTTCATGAAAAGAGACCGAAGAGACGGCACTCCCAGGCAAAACTAGAAATTAAAAGGTCTGTGTGTCAGCGTGTGATTGAGTTAATGGCCAATTTAAGATGATGTGAACAGAGGTAAGCTTAGGTTACTTCATGAACCTAACATACAGAAGAGAAGTTACAGAGCCCAGGCAGAACACTACCAGACTTCCACACTGTGCAGCTTGTGCTGTGGCACATACAGGGGTATTGTCATTACCCTCTGATTCAAAGCCACCTACTCCACAGGGCTTAATATAACCCAGGAGTATGGCAGCAGCCTCCACAAACACAAGGAGGACTCTTGTATGCAGTGTTACTGTTACAGCTGGAAAAAGTATTTTCCTTTGGACTTCATTAACAAAACAAACAAACAAATAAAAAAAGAAACAACAAAAGCAGACACCAGGGGTAAAAAGAAAACTTTTCTTCTTTCAGACTAAGCCCAAAAAGGCCATATGAGCACCCTCCTCAAAAGCCCTTGCAGAAAGGATCACAGATGTCCAAGCCATGCCCTCCACTTTGTCCTGCAGCCACAAAAACCCCTGATCATGCTAGTCTCCCACAGAAGGGACACTGACAGTGAGTACACAGCTAAGAAGAGCTGGAATCCTGATCTCCTCCTCTCAAGCTTCATGTTTTGTATCATTAACTTCAGTGCTTAAGAGAAACACAGCTGCCTTGGCAGGTCATGCTCAAGGAAGACAGGCAATTTCTGAGACAGTAAGTGCAAAATCTCCTTAAAAGTCATGATGACCTAGGGGAAGGATTTTAAATTTATTGCCAGTATCTCCTAGCAGGAAGCACTGGCACGGTACATCGCTAGTGCTGTGGAAGGCCTTAGATGCAGGCTGTCACCAGGGTGCTCTTCCCAGCTGTCCCTTCAGGACAAAGCAGGGCACACAACAGTTGCCAAGCCTGAAGGCTTCAAGTGTCACAGTTCCATCCATGTCTGCCACCGAAGACCAAAGGTTACTGCTACAAGTCCACTCGTGACTATGGAAGTCACCTCAGTGTACAAAATGTCTCTGGGTGTACTAGATGTCTCATCTCTGGGACCACATGCAGCAGCTCAGGATAAATTAAATTTTGGGATACTGCTGTGATGTCAGTGATTTAGCCTGACACAAGAAAACACTATTAAATTGGCAAATAAAGGCAAGCTTAACACGGCCAAGTATAAGGTCCTGTACCTGAGTGGGGGCAATCCCAACCATGCATACATCCCAGGCAATGAGTGGCTTGAGAGCAGCTCTGCCGATAAGGACCTGGGCTGTTGGTGGATGAAAAACTGAGTATGAACAACCAGTGTGTGCTTGCAGCCCAGAAAGCCAATTGTACTCTGGGCTGAATCAAAAACAGGGCAGCCAGCAGATTGAGGGAGGTGGTTCTGCCCCTCTGCTCTGCCGTTGTTGGAAAACATACCAGTTTAAAAACTTTTATGTAACTTTAATCAAGATTGTTTGCTTTTTGCCCCGGGGGAAGGGACCCGAAGTTTCTTTCCAGGACATTATTCCTCTAGGTGAGGCCCGATGAGCTTAACATCTCAACAGTCTGGGAGTAGCCCCAAAGACATACCCAAGAGATAATGGCCATCAACAGAACATCAAGGGCCATCAGCAAACATCAACAAACATTTACCCAGGAGCTGCTCCCTAGCAGGGTTGGAGACACCTGGTCCGGAAAAGGCTGATAAGGAAATCAAGGAATGAGGACCTAATTAGCATCAGAGGCAAAGAAATCCAGATCCAATAAGAAACCAAATACTAAAGGCTACACAACTTTAGACCAATGAACATTAAGCCAATGAAGTTCTATGGATTTTGACTGTATAAAGTTTAGGAAAATCTTGTAAAATTCATGTGTCATGGAATGATCTTCTCTGCACATGCAGGCTATGTGTGGATAAAATTGTTTCTGTGGCGCTTCCTGGCCAGAAATAAAGTGATGCCTTGACTCTCTAAAATTAAAAATGTTGTTGGAGAGTTTTTGTTTTTCCTGCAATTTCGGTGACACCACTGTGATACCCCACCTGGAGCACTGCATCCAGCTCTGGGGTCCAGGGTCCTCAACACAGGATGGACATCGACCTTTTGGAGCAGGTCCAGAGGAGGTTACAAAGATGATCAGAGGGCTGGAGCAGCTCTCCTATGAAGACAGGCTGACAGAGCTGGGGTTGATTAGATTGGAGAAGAGAATGTCTAGGGAGACCTTGTAGCACCTTCCAGTACCTGAAGGGAGCCTACAGAAAAGACGGGGAGGAACTCTTTCTCAAGGAGGGTAGTGATAGGACAAGGGGTAATGCTTTAAACTGAAAAGAAGGCGGATTTAGATTAGATCTAGGGTGAAATTATTAACTGTGTGGGTGGTGAGACACTGTAACCAAGTTGCCCAGGGGAGCTGTGGAAGTGTTCAAGGGCAGGTTGGATGGAGCTCTGGTCTAGCGGAAGGTGTCCCTCCCCATGGCAGGGGAGTTGGAACTGGATAATCGTTACGGTACCTTCCAGTCCAAACCATCTACAATTCTATGATCTTTCTCCCATGTTTAAACTTGGGTAGGGAGAATAAATCTCTCTCCATAGAGATCCAAGAACCACATGCAAATTCAAATGACAAGTGTTGGAGCAATGAAGCATATGTAACAAAAAGCTTGACATATTTTCTGAGTAAGGCAATAGAAAACACTTTATTTACAAGGTACAGGAACCAACATAAGGGATGTTTCACACATGCAGACGAAGACAGACTACTGACCATGTGGAAAGTGGGCACAGCAGTCACGCTCACAAACACATATGGAAGGAAAAAGACATGCTTCCCTCCTACTAATCCTACCATTCTCTTTGCTAAAAAACAAGGGTTTAGGGATCAAGTATTTTAAAAAGCATTACAGTAGACAAGAACTTAAACAAGCATGATGACATTTTCTGAATCGATAAACCTCTCTTACATGATGGGAAAGAGGAAGCAATGCTTTGGGAACTCACATTTTGGCTGGAGAACTGTTTCTCCCCTTCTGTGTCTTCTTATGAAATCCACTGTCCTGCTTTAGGAACGGCACTCCCCAATTTAGTATTCCCACTAAAAAGAAAACTACAAGCCACTCCCCTCTCTCCCACTCCAGTGGGAGACAAAAGGCAGAGATTATGGGTTGACATAAGAACAAGTTACTGGAAACAGCAATGAGATAAAATAACAAACAGTAACAGCAACAACACTAATAAAAAAAGTGTATAAAGAGAGGGTGATTTACTGGGAAAAATGTTCACCAAGCCCAGGACAATGAAAAACAACAGCAAACACCCTCCACGTGCCGCACTTTTCCCCCAGCCACAAGCCATGCCCACCTCCCTCCCAGAAGTGGGAGTTCCTTACTTGCATCCCTGGCAGTGATGTGGGTGGTATACAACAATAACCCAGACACACACATGGCTCCAGGCTCTACCCCCTCATGGCTACTGCAAAAAAACCCAAAACCTCAGTCCTGGCCAAAACCAGGACATCCTTGTAAGTCTCTTCTCAGGAGTCCTGTACAGGGAACCCAGTTAGCATGCCAGAGGAATAACTAATGAACAAAGACGTAACTGGTAGGGTTTCTTTGGTTTTTTTAACAGAAACTCAGGTACCGTTTCCATTCTCATCCCTCAGTTAAACCCCAACAATGCTGTGGCAAATAAGGTACATTTCTAATTCTCTAACCACTCTGAACATAATTCCTTCTGAGAGGGTAGGTAATCTTCACAAAGTAGATAGCCATCCTACAGCCATCATACTGACCAACTTGGCAGGGATCTCTACAGCCAAAAAATACCAATGTTATCTAAGATGAACTAATCAAACATGAAACAAAGTATTTTTATCAACTAAATGCATTTTTGTAAGAGGAAGAAGTAGTAAGTGTTGACTGTAACTACACTGGTATTTTCCTGAACCTTTTTCCTTGTATGTTCTTATAAGAACAGAAGACTTGGTGTGCAGTAATTAACACAGTTATATGTCAGGTTTTAACGGCAGCTGGGACATTCCCATTAGCCTTGGCAACAACACTTAATATTCCACGTGTGCCACGCCTTTTTGTTACTGTGGAAATAGAAGTCTAAGACTCCAACCTTTCTCCAGTAAAGCACCTAATTTTGCTTCAAGAAAGTGTCTCCTGACTTTCTGTTTATTTTAAAGCTGTTTCTTTTAAAGTTTCCCCAGTTTTCTGTCTCTAAGAGAGGTACATCACTTACTTGGAAGTGCAAGTCACAGTTAACAGCTGTGCTCATCTACCTTGTGTGAACTGTGTGTGTGCAAAACCAGCAAGCACTTCTGGACGCTGCTTCATGGAGAAAGGGTTCAGTGGAGGATCAAATGCCAACAGGAGTAAGGGAGGCAGGGAACTATCTACCCACACACGTCCCCTGCCCACAAAACCTGGTGGAAAACAGCCTAGAGGGATGGAAGGACAAGGTTTGACCATGATATCCAGCACTTCCTCTCAGTGAGGATAATGGAAAGAGCCTAAACCGTCCTGGACAAGTTGGAGAGCTGATGGTAATGGGAAAACATTCAGCGGATTTTATGATGACAACCATAAGAAACATCAAAAAATCCAGAAATAAAATTTTACAGGAAAATAAAATAATTTTAATGAAATCTGCAGACTGTTTTAGGCTGAAATCAATTGAGTCTTGACTCATGCTGCTACTTCATTTGCGTTTTGTTTTAGTTCCACCCACTCCTTGAATACCTACCTTCAGTCTGCCACAGCTACTTTAAATTAGCATTTTCAGGAGTTTTTTTACTCCTTCCTTGTTCTTTTTTTGCTTTCCTGAGGTTTCCACTGAGGAATAAGAGGAATCTAGCATGTGGTAGATTACAACAATTTCTCAAGCATGGTGTTACAAGCATATCAGTGGCAGATAAAACGAAAAACCTCAAAGAATTTCAGGAGAGGTTAAAGATTAAGTATCTACTATATGCTTTTCATAGCTAAAGTTTGAGGAGAAAAACAGGTATTTTCAAACTGTTTAAAAATAATTTAAAGGGAGAAACAAAAAACTACAGGCTAAACCCAGCAAAAAATTACTTAACTGGCTATTTTCATTCCACATCATTATTTCTTTAAGTCTCCAGACATAATCTGAATTAGGGAATTTTCATCAAACCATTATCAAGCATGAGAAATCACCATTTCAATTTCAGCACAGTATGGGGGAAACATCTATGAAGTGAAGATACAGATTACATGAGGGAAATAATTACTAACATGGGCTACATCAGTCACACATAGCAAAGCCCCCTCTGCACTGCATTCCTCGCATTCGCTTATGCAAAACTTTGGCTCAATGTAACTGTTATCAGCTTTAGTACCTAATAACTTCACTGGCTGGAGAACAGGCAGTAACAAACAATGTACTGGATCCTGTTACATTCCCTTGACATGGCATGACAAATATCTCAGAGATCTCAAGGCTTTTGTACCTGTGCCCATCACAGAGCCTAAGCAGATGTTACATGAAGTGTTCTTGTTTTTACACCTTGCAAGTTGTGGGTTCGTGACAGATGTGCTGGAGCAGATCCCTGTGCTTGCACCAAAGGAACTCCAAATACTCCCACTAGTCATCTCTATTTCCTCATGACTTTTTTTTTTTTTTTTTAATGCATGCCTAAACAGCTCAAGAAAAGCATTTAATTTCCCACAAGGGAAGCTCCATGTGGCAAACTTATTTTCAGCTGTGTGCTTAAAAAATACAAAAACTCATTTTTATGCCTTTGTTTGGGAAAGTGCATGACATTTATGTCAACACAGTTTTGGTAAGAAAAGCATAAGTTTAGACACAAGTAGCAACCACTTAAAACCTTCCAAAAGTTAAAAAAAAAAAAAGAAAAAAGAAAAAAGAAGAAACCTACAAATATAAGATACAGAAAACACAACGAGCAAGAAAACTAAAATTAGTTTAGTAAAGAATTTACAAAAAATATTGAAGACTCAGCCAGTGCTCTGCATTAGTTCAGTCTTGCACAGTGTTTGTTGGCATGGTCTGTGCCAAGGACTTCATTCTTGAAAATCCTTACAGAAATGCCCAGAACCTAGGACTTAAGAAGCTTTAAAAAGAAGTGTTATGTTGATGAAAGCACTGCCTTATGTCATGAAACATTTGTGTCCAATCAGAAAACACATAGAAACACTTGAAAAAAAGAAAAAAAACAAAACCATGAAATGTCTCTTGAAAAGATAGCTAAGACCTAGCAGCAGCCACCCTCCCAAGTGGGCTCCCAAAGGGTGTCAGCAGGTGATGCAGGCACCTTCACCCAGCAGCTTCGCTGATAACACACTCAGCATTACCACTGAGAAGCCTCAATGAATTTGCTAGCATGCAAGCTGGCAAAAACACAGACTAAAGGTAAAACCAGACATTGGAGAGTCCCAGTTAGCTGAGCCTTGCTGGCAGCGTGAGGGAGTCAGATTCCTCCTCAGTTAGCCATCAGTGGCAGGCTCCACTGCTCCAGAGCAGCAAAACAACCAATAAGCCCAAGGATATGTTTCCACTATTGAGAAAACCAGCACACTACTCAACATGTAATCCTCCTCTGGCTGAACTCCCATTATTTTTTCTGAGTTTGGATCTCCTGACCAGCTGCACTGTTAACACAAGGTGTCCTTTCTGTCTGTTTATCCACAAACCAGCACCTGGAAGGCAAGCCAGCTGCTTCCTTACCACTACACGAGTTTCGCTGTTTGCCTTCAGTGCAATCCAACTCTGATTTATCTGTGGTTTACACCTGGGCAATTCTTATATTTCCATTGGCATTGAAGGAGTGTATACAAAGACAAAAGCTTTAGGCTGCAATACACAATGATTGCTCTAGGCACTTAATAAACATTAAAAAAAAAAAGCCAAACACATAATTATGAAGGCTGTATCTTACATTGGATACTTCAAATCAGTTCAAGAAGTCCAGTCTTGTTTATGACCCAGGTCCCAGCTATCTTTGAACCACAGTCCTTTTAAACATCCCACCCCAGGCAAAAAAAAATCACAAACATTAAAGTACAAGCACATTAGTGAAAATCATTTACTGTACATAAAACTTTAAGCTAAAATTTCCAAGTGTCACTATCAAAGCATAAAGCAAGCATGCCCAAAACTGATGGAGAGCAAGGCACTGAGGTCTGTACCCCTTGATAGCTCTGCAGCTGGCACATCCTTCTGTTAATGAAACATAAGTTCCATTCACATTTTGAAACTGCTGCTAGTCAAGCAGCTCTAAAAACAGGGAGCACAAAAGATGTTGAATTCTCATAGTTCTTTGTGTTACTTGTAAATGGTTCCCAAGCCACAACTCCCCATGCAAGCTTTCGAGCCTAAAACCCAAGAGACAAATGATTATGGAGAGGAAGACTGCCAAAGCACCGAGACAAAACAGCAATAGAAAGCAGCAAACAGCTAAGAATTAAGTGGTACATAGGATGCTACCTATTTATTACACTGAATGGTGACATCTCCACTGACCTCACTGTGGTTACTGGGGAGGAGTGACAGGATTTTGACTGGCACAACCACCCCTGCACAGAAGGTGTCTGAGGTTCACGCCTGCCTGCAGAAGAAAGGTTGGGAGGGGATCAGGAGATGTGGATTCCTCTCTGGGCCCTGTCAAGCCAAGTTTGCTTCCTTTGGGCCACGGCTACATTGCCCATGACCTGGAAGAAGCCACCTTATGAGATGGATGTGATGGGCTCTCTTTTGCCCTTTGGCCACTGCGGTATTGACCACGGTATCCTCCCATCTCAGGATTTTGCACCTGCACAGAGTCTTGAAGGCTCAGCTGGGACCCATCACGTTAATACAACCAGCTTTGATGTCCTACATGGAAACTAAACTTCTTTCCTTACATTTGCTCACACCAATGCAAACCCAGAGGCACTTGTACTTGAACAGATTTTAAGGAACCAGCCAGAAGGACAGAAAGAATCTTTATTTCTCTCCAACCGATCCAGCCACAAGTGTGCTTAAGCAAATCCTGGAGAATGACCTCCCAAATGTCTCACCACACACCTCACCAGACTGGAACCCCAGTCAGATGCCATGTGCTCCACTGGGAGCGAGCCTCGACCCCACACTCCAGGGTAAGAAGCACCTATGTTAAAAGCACACTAATCAGCACATACACACATCTTCCACAACATTTACACTGTGGGGCCATGAAGGGACTGAGTTTTTTACAGATGGGCTGGCAGAAAATCCTCACTATGAAAACGTGCACCACTCAGACAACACTATACCTCTGCACAAGGAAAAAAAGAGATACCACGAAGTGGGCTTTGCTGGGTTTAGTTTCGAATTTTTTTTGCCTTATCCTGAAATGGATGTTGGACTTATCTTTTCGAGTAATGATTTTAGATGTTACTATATATTGCTCAGAGAAGTTGTGGATGCCCAATCCCTGGATGCTCATTCCCTGGAAGTGTTCAAGGTCAGGCTGGGCAGGGCTTTGACAAAGTGAAAAGATGTCCCTGCACACAGCAGAGGGGTTGGATAAATTGATCTTAAAAGGTCAAACCAAAATATTCTATGATTAGAAGACACCTGCAGACTTCAACTGGTTTAAAAAGAATCCATAAACAGTCTGAAAAAGACAGGTAATCAGCCACTTACACAGTTCAGACCTCCCAGGGATGTAATCTATCATCCAGTGTATTCTTCTGAAATGTAATAATTTGAGATCTATCAGACACGGAATTCACACACAGGACAGAAAATGTCCTGTATTACAGAACCACAAATTTAAAATAAAAGGAAGAGGGAAAACCTGTAAATATGGTGAAAACACAAGTTAAGACACTAGGAATATCTGAAAAGCACAATATTTTCTCCTCCACCTCCTTCTCAGACAAGGAGGATTACAGTGAGAAGGCAAAATAAGGTACCTTTTAACAGCACAAGCAGGTGCTGTGGAGATAGAGGAAGGAAAGCAGTATAAAATTTTGTATTTCACAGGTTTTATGAAGAGATAAATTGAATGTTAGTTTCTTTTCTTTTAATAAGAATAAGGTTAAATATGTTTAAGAGATGTACAATTTAAGAAAATATGGACTACACCACTTGGCAATTGAAATCCAGCCACCCTTAATGACCAAAGCTAATCAGATTTTACTATTAATGTTAGACACAAAAGATTTCAGCTCCTGCCTGAATGAAGTGTACAGCTGAATAGAAAGAAAAAAGACTGATTTGCTTTCAGGATTTGCTCCCAGCCGTGAATAAGAAGAAAGCCTGGTTTAAGGAATATTTGAACCTACTTCAGACACATTTCATGTAGAAGCAAGGGCCATTTTTAAGGGTGGCAACAGCCCCTAAGGTGGAGCTCCTGAAGTTAATGCCTACAAGAAAGGGATGGTCTGCTCTGGGAGGCAGGGAGGAGTTACAGCCACACAGAAGCAAGTGCTGCTGAGGGGGCTGCATGTGCTGGAGAAGGTGTGAGGGATGGGAGATGACCCCAGTGTGATGCCTCTAGGAATTCTTGGGCCTTTAGGCTCCACAAGGCAGCAGTTTCTGCACTTGGACGTCAGAGAAATGGGATGAGAATCTGCAAAGAGAGACAACATTTCACCCTCTGTTTGCAGTGTTCTCCTCAGTATCTCTTCTTTAAAAAAACAACCAACCCAAACAGATGTACCCACACTGCTCCAGCCACTTTTTTTTTTTTTTTTAAAGTAAAAAGCAACCATTTGGAGAGTACAAAGAAGAAAAAATGTTAAATTATGAGAATGCACAGTTCCCAAGAAATTACATTGTATCATACTTTTCAAACTTTTAGGAACCAAAACATTTTGCATTTTTTTGTTCCTTTTGTAAAATAACAGCCCACTTCCCACCTTCTAAGTGAAACACTGTGTGTGCCACGATGTAAGATACCCACGGGTGGGACTTCTTGCAGGAGATGCACAAAGCAACGCACTGGTTATTCCTGAGGACCCTCCATCCTTACTGGCGTTGAAAACAGCGTGCCCAAGTTTCAGAAGTGTGGAGGGAGCCAAAAGCCCAAACAACATGGCTGTGGTGGGTGCTCAGCCTCCAAAAAGGAAAACAAAAACCAGCCTCGGTAAGCCAGTCCTACACAAAAGTTTTGTGTGAGCAAGGACAATTCAAACAGCCTTAATGAGAACCAGTCCAACACGTCCTTGCCATCAGATCAGGAAGCTCAATAACAGCACTGGGTCTCCACACAAGGCCTGGTGGGACAATCACATCAGCCTCAGTCTACCTAATGCCAAGGCAACAGTTATGCAATGACAGAAACAAAACGTTGTATTCATGGGGGACTGGATCCCCACCTGACAAAGGCTTCTTTTTGTGACTTCTTTTTGAAGTACTGCATATGAAATTTCTGCTCCAAGTCCCCTCTCCTGACCGACCAAACTGCCATTAACTCAGTCAGGCATAGCTTGGTCACCCAACAGCGCTTCTAAGCAAAGAACTCGGTAGACCTTGGAATTTTGTGTTGTTACTATCATCATTATGAGCAAAATGTTCAAGAAAAGTTTTCTTCTCTTCAATCCCCTTTTCCCAACTGCTACATTCAGGACAATACATTCTATATGGACATAAATTATATACTTCACACACTGTTGCAGACTCACAACCTGTAAGAATAACTTTAATGTTTTTCTAAGATTTTAGGACTGAAATGACGATTGGCTTCTCCTTAAGATGAATCACTCAAAAAGATTTAAAACAACTTTTTGATTTCAAACTGCTAGCAACTTAATTCACTGAAGGAAAATCAATTTCATTCACTTAGCAGCCAAGACATTTAAGAACAATTTTACATGTGTTACCTTGGAAATCAATACTCTTCTCTTAAAAAGACACTAAAAACATTCCTTTGTTTCTATCCCTCTTCCATCCCCATTCCAAGATTTATTGGACATTAATCCATGCCAGTAAAAGTGTAAGTTAAGAGGAGGATAGTAAGATACAGACAAGAGGAGAGGCCGCCCACTTTGCAATTTCATTTGATATCAACAGTTCATATACAAAAAGAATAGTCTAAAAATGAGTATCAGGATATGGACACAAAAAATAAGCTTTTTGATGCTACTGATACAGCTGGTTGATTTGTTTCAACCATCAGAGCTGCTGAAGCTGCAGGAATCAGTATTTTAACGCGCACTGAAAGGGGTGTTGGAAACTTATAAAAAGCTTAATAAGAAGACATTAATGCTACAGGAGTCTGATCTTCACTAAGCTAGGGAACAAACCAGTTAATAAGCATTTAGAAATTAAGGAATTAGGTGATGCGAGTTAATTTAACAAAGTAGCAACCATAGGAATTCTGTCAGCCTCCTTTAGCTTTGGCTGAGTAATTAATTTTTTTCTTCTTAATTAAAACCAGAGACAGTGCCAGCATCAGTATGTGCATATTAACACTCAGGCACGCACTGATAGCTCCGCTTTAGCAGCTGCAAACCTCTAAGCAAGAATATGCCAGTGGCAAACTAGACCAAAGACACAACTGTAGTTTTCTATCTTTTTCTTTTCTTTTTCCAAACCTCCTAACTTTCGTTACTGCTTAATTAAATTGGATGTGCTGTTGGTTGAAAGGGGAGCTAGCAGGCAGCAGCCCATATACTAGAAGTCCCATGCTGAAAGGATGGGAATGCTAAAGGTGAGTGCTGACTGCCGACGGGCCCATGTCCACTACGAATCTTTCCCTCCCTAGGGCCCCATTTCTGCTCCTATTCACACGCTCACACAAGAGCTACCCCCTCCCCCTCATAAGTTTGGGAGCAGAAATCGCCACTTTCCACCCACACCCAGCTCCCTCCACAGCTGCAAGAAGAAAAAGCGCCCCACGTTGTCCCACCGGCCCGCAGGATTCCCTAATGCTCACACCTAAAGGCATCGCGCCTAGCACACGGGAGTACCCAGCGGTGTCCATCTCCAGAGGCACGTTTCCCCTGCGTCCCGGGGCTATCCCCCCTCTCCCGACCAAACTTCACACCCCGGCAAAAACTGCCCCGCACCTCTGGGGCCGCGGGTCTGGCGCACAGGGGCTGCACGGTCCCTCCCGCTCCGCTCCCCAGCGCCGGGCGGCGGCACCGAGACCCGCGGGGAGACCCGGGGCCGCTGCTGCGCCCCCCGAGCGCGCCTCCGCCTCGGCTGCTGCGGGATGCACCGCGGCATGGAGCAGCTCCGGGCCGGCTGCGTACAGCCGCCTCCGAAACTACACATCCCGCATTCTGCATTAGTGCTATTAGCAGCAGCAGCAGCATCAATGGTTTATTTTCAGAGGAAGGGAGCGCTCTGCAGCTGGCGAGAGCGGTCCCGTTGTCCCGCCGGACAGGGCGTCCCTGCGCCCGCTCCGCTCCCTGCGGAGTTTCTGTGGCAGCGGCGCGGAGCGAGGCCGGCGGAGGGGCGGCCGCTGCCGCGCTGCCGGGGCGCTCAACAGGCGGCTGCGATCCCCGGGGCTGCCCCGCACCTGCCCCCGCTCCCGCTCCCGCTCCCCCGCAGCCGCGGCTCCC
>VZRL01002884.1:95582-110035 GCA_013397895.1 Origma solitaria | reverse complement strand
CCGCTGTCCCCCGGGCCCCTCCGCTGTCACAGCGCTCGTCCTCGGGAGCTGCCAGGGACGAGCAGCCGCGGCCAGGCAGGACCCCTGACCCTCTCGCCGGAGAAACCTTGGGGAGCTGAGCTGCGGGCGCCCTTGACCTTCAGAGGCACCTGCCCCTTAGTGATTCTCTGTGACAATGGCAAGGGCACTGCGTGCTCAAACACGACATTTCATTACTGGCTGTACCCATGCTCAGCAATGTGATTCTTATCTTCACAGCCCCTTCTGGAGGGACTCCCGCCGCTTTCCAGCGCCACACAGCACTGCGGGAGCTGCCACTCGAGCGGCGTTCCAGCCGCACAGCCGTGCATGACGATGCTCGCGGTGACTTTGTCACTTCTTTAAGCTCCATGCAGAATGTGTCTTGGCTTTGGGAAAATTCGGAAAACGGGACCCCGAAGTAACTGACTGGGTAATTCGGGGGCATGGGGAGGGCTTCTCCCTTAGGAGATTACCGGTAGCCCCTTCCTCATACTTAGGCATGTTGGAGGTAAAAATGACAGTGTCACACAGGACTGATCCTTCACAGGCACTGAAGAAGAGAGTGGCAAAGTCAGCTTTTTCAGTTTAGTTCCTTTCCTAAGCTGGACTTCTACCATTAGAGCAATTTGATTGCTTCAGACACAAAGGCCAGTGCTTTAGACAGAGTAAGTCCATCTACAGTGACTAATATCAATCAGATTGTGCTGATTTCCATTAACTGGATACTTGGCGTGCATTTCCTTTGTCACAATAATAGTACACTAATTTTCTGTTATTTATGTGAAGTGTAAGGATATATTTCATTTCCTCCCATGATCATTAACAAATTCATCTGTTCAATTATGTAACTATATTATTCATCTCTAATTGAGATCGATTGCTTAAGAACATATTAACAAAATTCACAGGCAAAAGAGCAACAAAAGTGTGAACACCAATTTTCAGGGAAATTAGTTCATACTTTGCAAATTCAGGCCCCTGCTCCCAAAATAGTGTGTGTACTCATTATAAAGTTGCAATGTTAATGTGTGGTTTCTTTTCCATTAACATAAAAATTCACAGTCTCCTGGGCCAAAATGGTCCGAGGCTTTTGCACTGATTAATGAACATATATGTTTTTTCTGGTAAGGTCTGTGGGCTCAATACCATGTAAGCACTGTGGCATCAGGGAGTAAATGCCTCTTCTCTAACAGGCAATAAGTGGATTGATGGAGTAAGCCATTTTGTAAAGATAGGGGGAAAAAAATCATAGCAAAGCTGATCACTAGCAAGCTGTTTCCAGACCCCTCTGGGAATTAAAGTAGATGAGCTGTTCACCTCTGAAAAATTAGATTAATTATGGAAATAGCACATGACCCTTAACTAAAAGGATACTAAATAGCACTGAAATATTGCAGGAACAAGAGGCAAATGGTAAGAGCATCCCACGGCGTGCAGCACTATGTGCTGGCGAAGGTATATGTCAATTTTCTTTTTTAAAATAAAAATTAGTTGAAATTTATATACTTTGAAGCTCCTACAGCATACTTCTTGATTTATATTAGAATCAGCTGAAAAATGCCCCTTAATTCTGACTGTACTTGCACTTATGGGCAACTTTGCATCATAGAAATCCATAGGACGAGTTCCTCAGGGGAACTCGACAGCTGTCAGTGCTGTCCAGATTGTGTTTACACACTTACACTGAAGTATGAGGTAGGCATTCCTAAGGCAGTGCAGAAAAAGTTGTCCATATCAACACATTTGCAGTGAGAGGAGGGACTCACTTTCGGCTACCCTCAGAAATGTTGGCCATTTTTCTTTCCAAAGGGTAAAGCAAAGAACAGCTATCCAAATATTGGTTATGGCTCAGCAGTCAGTGGGGACTTCCACTCACAGAGATACCAAGTCTTTGACTAGAATAGAGAGAAGTTGATAGGGCTGATGTCAGAAGCTTTGGTTCCTTAAGCAAAACTATATTGTAATATTCAACTGAGGTCAAGATGACAGGACTACTTGAAATTTCTGCTAGGAATAGAAATTAGTGGATTTAATTTCCAAACCAAGATGTCTGGAGAAACAGGTATTTCCCTGTTTGGGATAGGCATATGACTGGATTCTGGTGCATGCTCTTGCTCTTGTATCTAGCACACAATGTGGAGGAGAAAGGCTGAAGTGTGCAGCATTTCAGCGAGTCTCTGTATTTGAATGGAACCTTGGGTGCTATGGCTAGTAGCAGTAAGGAAGGGCTAAAGGCCTGCTGTAAATTATGCTGGAAACCAGACTGATCTGAACAATCTTGGCATCAAGGGATTATAAAATGACCTGGTGCTGTTGCGGATTTGATCTACAAAAGAGAAAGCGAAGGTTAGAATTCTGCATTGATTAATGTCATTGTCCATGTTAAGTGCTTAAAACCTTTTCCATAGTTTAGGGAACAACCTGCAAATATTTTTCTATATGCAGCATTACGCTAATACTGACTTCATGATAGACTTCATGTTTCAAGAGACACCTTCACTCCCTGTAGCAATATGCTTGGATTAACTCCTAAACTATTCTGGAGCAGTATGTTCCTCTCTGGAGATATTTTAAGGAGGCTGTTTAAAGTTCAGAAGAAAATTTAACTTCAATATCAAGATTAGTCAAGAAGAGGCAAGATGGAATGTGGGGGTCTCACTAGTTGTAACCAAGGGCATGGCATCAGTCTGAAATGTTGTATTTTACTGCATTTGACCATTTCCAGCAATTAGTGGTGAAACTGATTTCTAGATTAAGGGAAGGCTCATTGCATATAATTCATTTTTTGTTGTTTTAATTTACCTGGCTCCATCTGTTTCCCCACTTCTTCACTGCAGAACATCCTAGCTCTAAAATAAATCTCTAATTTCTTTGTGGACAGAATGGTGTGATAGCTGCCGCTACCTGTTTGTCTCTGTTTTCTCCTCCTACTCTTTCCTCAGGCTGTCTAACTAGACAGATTGCCCTAGGTAGGAAACCTTCCCAATTAAAAACGAAATCAAAGGCAGTGTGTTTCCACCTAATGTTTCAGCTTTGACTAAACATCCAGCTGCATTAAAGACAGTGGTTTTATAAACAGATATCCTAATGGGTTGTGTTTTTCAGTGGGTTCTCAGCTCCCACATCAGCTCTATGTGAGGCCCCTTCCCATGGCTCCCTCTGCTAACAGGAAAGCTAATGGTTAATCATGATATTACTTCTGACTACTACACAGGCAGTGTCAGTGGGTAGCAGTCATAGCCACTTTCCAGAGGATTAGAGTGTATAGGGTATTACTCTGCTTTTGCAAAAATCCTGCACATTTCCAAAACCTTATAAAATCAGGGACTCATAAAACAGCCTCCTTTTGAATGTTAACGTGAGCATATTTTAGCTTTAAGGAAATCAGAAGTGATAAAAGCTAGTTTTACTTGCAGTGACTGTTCTCTGTGGCCTTTCTCGAGGGGGGTTCAGCCATCCTCTCTGTATTAAACTTCTGTGATTCCATGTACAGTTGAGACATACTGTGGTTTTTCTCTCCCATGTGATCTTCCGTTCACAGAGGCCGTGGATGTTAAAGAGAAGCAAGGTGACAATTGGATCCCTTTATGCACTTTGTGCACTTTATATCTGTGCGTAAAGAAGACAAGACCTTTGTGGTCACCTCCCAGCATCTCGATGTAGATTAAGGGGAATGACTTATGCTTTCCTATGTCTTTTGTACCTGTTATGTGAAGCTGATCCACTTTAGACTCAACTAAACCACTTTTTTGTGCTCACTGCAGAGAGCTGTTTGCAAAGCTCATCCAGCAAAATTCTGAACACAATAGTTCAGACCACTGGCACTGTGTAGTCTGGGGGAAAAGAGAGAAAAGGAAAGATAAAAAATGAAAAGTAATTTGATACAGTTTAGCCAACATGTAGATACTCCTCCTGGAATTTAACATTCAGGTATAATAATATAAGAAATAAATAGTCTTCAAAACAAAAACTGTTTCGTATTACCAAGTAGGTCACACTTCCAACAACTGTTTCTCAATATGTAAATATAAGCAATGATTGCTTTCAAAAATATATAGTTATATATTCAACAGAATGCATATTTTTTCCCAATGCAGCACAGTTAATTTTATCTGAAAATTAGTGATTACCATTTTGGTGTTAATTATGGAGCACTAAACACATATTCAGTGTTAAAAGACAGACTCCTCTCTGTTGCATATACCCCAAGTCACTTGTGGAATTAACAATGTTGCTTCATGACTTTAGAGGCACAAAAACAATTTGGGCGATATCACTGGAAATGAAGGATTAATGTATTGATTAGGACCTCTACTTTTACTTAGGCCTACATGAGGGGCCTTGCCTAAGCACAGTATTTTGCATTTACATGCAAGGATATTCTGTGAGTGTCCCTGGGAGATCCAGGCCTGGGGGGCACCCGAGGGCAGATCACAGTACAAGCTGTTTTTATTCTGGATACACATGCTTGCTTCTGTGCCCTCCTCTCGCTGCATGCCACAGAGATAACCCACACCTGGTAGGGAACCATGTAGGACATAATATGAAGTCTGAGAGAGCATGAGTGGGTTCAGTAAAGCATTAAAGAGAGAAGAAAGCTTGGAAGAGTACACTAACAATCTGAAAACAGATGAGTGTTATACAGAAAAAATACAAGTGGGTACAACCTTTCCTTTCATGTGCAGCCAATCTCATTTCATCCTCCTGGATGGATCTGTGAAATGTAGAAATGCTGACAACCCTTTCTCCAAGTGAGAGAGAGAAAAGTCTTACCTCCTGCTATGTGAATAATGGTTCAATAATCCTATGCAGGCATTCTTCCACATACCTCATTCTAAAACATTTGGGCTCAGAAATGCACTTGAGATTGATCAGAGATGATGAGTTCAGTCTAGAAGGCTTGGATATAAACTCTTACTGAAGTGTTTTGTTAAGTTCCTGTTGTGGGGTATGATCATGTGGGCTGGAGAGGCCAGCCCAGGGTCTTTAGGAGGAGCTGACTCAAATGTATGGATTATCCAACATTTTCATTAGTACCACTGGGGAGACTTGAATGTGGAGTAATCTGCGAATGAAGAAACCAGAGAGAGGCAAAATGCATACCCAAGGAACATTAGTATTCAGCTTCAGAGCAACTTCTGTGTGAGCATATATGTACTCATTGCAATATCCTGAAAATAATTGCATACATATGTATGTTAGCCCCACCCTCCAGTGGCATCAATAGGTTTAACCTCAGTTTTTTGTTGCACTGCAAATTAAGGGAAAAGACTTTATTTTAAGAGTGTTGAACACATGGCTGCCATCCAACAACTTCAGTATGGCACCCTCCCAAGAAAGCGCTCCAAGGCAGCCTAATCAAGACAGAATTCCTGGCAAAAGTACGTTCTGAGACAAGGCTCTCTCTCTTTCTCCAAAGTAGAAAACTCCTTTGATGGCAGGCACAGAGAGCATTTAAAGACATTCTCAGGTGCCTTTTTTGCAAACTGAAAATCAAACTCAAAAAGCTGGGAAGGAAAATTGCAGGAGTCATTTTAACACTTTTCCTGATCTGGTTGGGCAGTGGAGACTGAGAAACAGCCAGCTGATTTCACTTTAGTTCGCATTTTTTCACTTCTGTCAATAGGTACAAGCTTGTAACTGATTACAGGTTTTAATGCTGCTCTGTAAACATGAACGGTGCCTTAGACTGTATCACAACGCTGAGTTTAATTCTCTCCTAAAGGGCCACTCAGCTTTAGTTTTCTACTAATACACATTTCAAAATGCTGGTTTAGGTTTTGTGTTGGGATTTTCCCTCCCCATACGCAGTATGTTTTATTGCTGCTGTACTGCTCTCCTTGCTTTGCACAGTCCAGTTCTGGCAAGTGGTTCTACCCAGAGCTGTGGTTTGTGGCAAAAATGTGATGTGTTGGAGAAAAGATGGGAAGGAGTCCATAAGCCAGCAGTGGTATAACACGCTCAGCGTGCCCACAGTGCCAACAGGATGCTGGGGATGGGTGTCCTGGGCTGTGGGGGGCTACAGGAGCTGGCACAGCCCTACAGGTTTTTCACTGGGAGGTAACAGAAATGGCTCTCAGACACAACGTCCTCCATCAGCTCCGTGAGATGTGGTTTTGGGAGGAAGGTGTGGCTTCAGATCTGCTGACATCATGGAAATGCTTCACCTCCTTCTGATTTCACAGAAAGCCAAACACATTAGACCTGCCAGAAATGTGACACTCAGGAGTAAAAAGGCACAAGCCACTCTGGGTAGGTAAGTGAGAGCCCTCCCAGAAAGCCAAACCAGGATAAATGCAACTGAGGAACTTGAAAAATAACAATGAGATAACATTTTGATATTAAATGTTGAGTTTGGAAGATTAGTCTAATTTCTCAATCCCTAGACTAATAAAGCTGGTGATTTTTTCCTAAAAAAATCCAAACAGCTATTCTAAACAAGAGTATTTTCCTCCTATTTTCAGTGCCGACAGCTAATTTTTTTGCAAATGCGTGAGTACCTGATTAAAACATAAAAGCAGAACACATTAGTCACCCATATGTATGCATTCTTCACCCATATATATCCATTCTTTAATTAAGAGAGATAAAAAACTAAGTAAATGAAAGTGTCAAGTATCTTACATTGGTAATAATTTTATAATTTCTTTATAGTATACATAAGATAGATAGGAGTACCTGCATTTTTTAAATAAAGAGCACTTTTTAAGACTCTTGTTATCTAATTCTTTTTGTCCTGGATATCATGTTCAGCAAATAGAAAAATAATACCATTCCAAGTGAGGAATGTAATAAAACTTCTTATTGAAACTATATTAAACATTCTACTGTCATAGGTGGATCTAGATTCTTACTTTTTCTACTTTTTTTTTAAAATAAAGTTCAGGCTAAACGTTAGTGTTTCGTAACTGCCAGATAGCCTAGAACATTAAATTCTGCCATCCAATATTTCAAGGAAATAGCTTCTTTGTGCTTAAAAGATGAAAGGGCCACAGGCAAACCAAACATCACAAGAACCTGGCAGACAAAATGACACAAGGCCATTAAAGAAATTACAGAAACTGCAGCTTGTAAAATTATTCCCAAAAGACAACATCACTTCTAACACTCCTTGGGCTTTCACTGTTTGAAGTCCACCTTGAAAAGGAGGCTGAAGTGCATGCCCAGGCCTTGAAATAGCGTGTAAGGCTCATGCATATGAAGTATCAATGAGGTGATGCTGTGATGAGCTTGGCGGTGACTGCCCAGAGCCCTGGTGGTAGATGTGCAGGAAGAACTGGAGACAACACCAACCAGGTGTTTTCAGAGCATTTCCCGCAGTTCTGTAGGAGAAGGTTGAGGCAGAGTTAAATGAGCCTGGCAGGCTGGCAATTAATGCAGCAAACCAAGTGGGAGCCAGGGAAAGGTATGAAGAGGGAGGCAAAGCTCTGCAAGTAAGCCTATTGCGGGAAATAGGGAGAGGAAGCGATGAGCAAAACAGGAGACAATGCATTTCAGAAAGGGGAAAAAAAGGTCCTACTACAGCAATTTTCTAAGGCACCAGGTGCTGCTCCATCTGCAGTTACATCTAGACACATCTCTGAGGCAACTGGGTACATGGGCTCGTGTCCTTTCTTTCCTATGACTCCCACAGGTTTTGAACCCTACCATTATAGACTTTCAGGCTTAAAAATCCCAGTGGTTAAGTTAGAAATCTGTAGTCATTAGAATAATGGGAGATCCCTAGAGAGAGCCAACACGGCTATGCAGAAAATTTATTAGCAGCAGGAACAGAAGCCTGTATCAGCACTTTACTGGTGGATAAATCAGTGGGTTTGCTAATGATGTTTCGGTTCTCTTGATTGAATTGGATTTGTAAGAGAAATGCAGCTGCAGACTGAATTGCTTTATATGACAAGAGAATAATGAATAGCCAATCCTGAACACCCAGGGTTTCTGTATATATGGGATAATTTAGCTTCCGTTCTTGTTGTTATTATTTTATATGCAAATGAAATTATCAATGCCTTTATATAATAACTTCCTGGATCACATTTATTCTAGAGCTTTTGCCTGTTTGTGTGCAAGAGAAATTTCTTCCCCTCATTTTAACCAGGGTTTAACACTAAATCCAGCTCCTGCTGGAGCCTGTGGGAGTTTTATTGTATTATAGATATGACCCACCCAGAGGACATTGAAAGTGAACAGAAAATATTGAAACTGCCTGTGGTTATGAGGGTGCTATTATTTATTTGGAGATAGGGCCCATTACCTTATGCTATTATCTGTATATTACATACGCTGGGTTTTGCATATTTGATGTTTACTTAACATGCATATCAGGTTCTTTTAACAATAGTGTTTTGGAGATGGTCTGGCTGAGTGCCCTCATCAGCCCCTTGTTAGGTTGTTCTCTGGGGTTCCAGCCAGTCAGTCTTTATGCGTTTTAAGCTCTAAATAGGCTACAGCTCCCACTTTGAAGGATCACGCCAAACTGAACCAATGCCCGCTGGAAAAGTAAAAAAGGGGATGCCAGCTGGCCAAGAGGGCTAAAAAGAGAGAAAAAGAGATAAAATCATTCTTACATCGAGAAACTGCCTTAGCAACGTCCTCATCTGCTGGGTGGGAATAGATCACGGTGGCCTGGTTGGTCTTCCAAATGGCTGAGCTCCCAAGTTACAGCTACTCCTTGCCATTGGAGGTGCAGTTGACAGAGACGTACTGTTGAGACACACTATAAATTAAACAGATGGATTGTGAAGGCCAGGCACCGTATCCAGCAATTGTTTCTCCCACTAGGGGAAAGTCATACAAAAGATTCCCCTGGTGTTCAACAGGATCGTGGTGGTTCATTGCACTGCAACTTCAGAAAGGTTTTGGATGATTGGCTGCAGTGGGTAGAAACAAACTGGCAGTGACACAATTCCCACCACTTGCACAGCAGTGAGGAAATTTTCTGTTAGGTAGGAAGAAAGGAGAGAGTGATCTTCCCTCACCCACTGACAGGGCAGGGACAATGCTGTGGGAGGGGTCTTGGCACTTTCTGCTTTCAGCGTTTATGGTGCCAGAGGCACTGACCAGAAAAGTCTAATCATCTCCAGTAGTCCTTCTCACGTGCTCTGCTGGTAACTGAGTGTCCAGGCAACAGTTTTTGTGCCCTACGTGTGGGAGGCAGACAGGAGTGTAGGAGCTGAGAGAGCATCATCAGGCTGCAGAAGAGCATGTGATTCATGGAAACTGTCATTTTCCACGCAGTGGAGGGACACGAGTTAGGAAGGAGCCTTTGTGAAAAAGATGAGGGAGCAATAAACGAGGCATGCTGAAAAGGACTGAGATAAAGAGAAGCCCAGGAAACTGCTCAGCTGGATTCTTGGAGATATGAAGTGTTACGGATGTGGCCAGAAAAATGCATCACAGTGCATATTCATTTAATTCAGGTAGCTTCATGGGGATGGCAGTGGTGGGAGAGACAGTGTAGGCGTTTTTCCTACATTTAGTATATATTCAGATGGTATTTCAGGCCTTGAAAATGCAGCTGTTAAGCCACTCAACATTTTAAAGGTTGCTTGGCTAAGAAGTATAAAAAAGTGCCTCAAACTTTAATCCTGGAAACCAGGAAATTAAAATAATGTTGGAAAATTAAGAAACACAACACAATTTTTGACACATTTTCTTTACAATTATTATAATAATTTTGAGCACCCTACTAGAATGAAAAAATCTGTATTACACTTGAGAATCTGTTTATTTTCTTCTAGCATTTTAATGGTTTTACATAAATTCAGGCTTCAAAACCCTGGCATGAAGGAAGTTACACTAGCAAAACAAAATTGTTTCATTACTGGTTTTTAGTAAGATATTTAAAGAATTACAACAATATAAGTAGTTGGTATGTTTTATTCCAGTAGGACGTGCTATCTTCTTGGATTGAAGTAAACAATTCTGTCGTGCTGATGAGGACTACCACACTGCAGGCTGTGCCTCGAATGACAGTTTCCACAAAGTAACAAAAGTCACTAGTGCTGCTAATTATAATCAATGTATTTACCACAAAAAAGCTTTAGCTATAACCATGCCAGAGAAACAGATTTCATTTTGTTAGACTTGAAAATGCAAGCAACACTGCTAGACTAAAAGAGCTAATGAAGGAGAGAGACAGTAAGGCAGCTCTTTTTCTGCTTTCAAACAAGATTTAACTGCTGTTGACAGGGAAAGTACAGGACATCTTTCTAAATCAGGTCTGCATAGTAAAACACACTTGGGAGGGGCAAATAACTGATTTTGTTAAAAGTTCTCTATAAAGCACTTTTGCACTCTGGAGATGTTTATGATCTCACACTGGAGCTGTAGGTGACCTGAAGAGGGATCTGCTCAATACAAAACGCAAAGGAGGGAAAACTGAGCACTTAATTTTGTCTGTAATTTTCTCTATTTTCTGTGGTGATAGAGCAGTTCTGGAGTACGGACTTTCTATAGCACAACACAGCTGTTCTTTCCGATGTGTCCCTGAAAGAATTCACCATCTGGCATTGATGATATCAGAGCCTGTTGCCATGGGACTGTCATGTCGTCACATATATCCCACACTCAGCATCCTGGCTTTCAGAGTAAGACAGTACAGCTGGCACATCCAAGCTCAGCAGCCAGCAGAAAAAGGTGACAAATCCTAAATTCATCAGCACATATAGAGAAAATTGATAAAAAGCAATGAATACTACTACCTTCCCATTATGCAGTCTATTGTTCACATTTGATTGCTCTTGGTTTACAGTACATTTCAGATTTATATGCTGCAGTCATGTAAGGATTATTCTGTTTGGCTGAAGGTTTAGCTCAACCTCACCACTTTTCATGAAAGGACAGCGGAATGGGAGCCTTCAGCTATTACTCAGCCACTTCACGGAATATGCTACAGACCAGAAACATGGCCTTTGATGTGTTATTGCATAAGTAAAAACATACTTCAAGCATTTATTTCTGTTACAACAATAAGTTCCTGCCTTCCGTCCATGGGGAAGATATTACAGGATGTTAATTAATTTTAAAAAAGCACAAGATATGTAATATAACTGCATTTACATTTTTTGCAACTGTCTGACAAAGGACAACTTAAATTTGTGACATTCCTGGTATTTTATTACACTTTGCAAGTGAGAAGCAGGCCCTGCAGTCTTAAGCAGGCGTGGAGGTGACAGGAAATGGAATTTCCTAATTAGTTTCTGAAATGTATGAGATGACGTGGTAGCGCAAACCAGACATGATGACCCAGATCTTTTCCTGCCCAATGCAAAGGATGGGAGTAAGACAGCTATGTGAGTATCAAAACTGAAGAAACACAAAGCACAGACTTTTATATACTGGCTGCTTGTACAAGCCTAGACCAAAATGGTTGACTGAATCTCGGGCCAAACAATAAATAAACTGGGTTACAGTAAACAGCATTAGTACTAGGTGTCTTCCAACTCCACTCCTTTTGACAGTAAACTTCGGTGAAGTTGAGCCACCAGACAGGAGCGTTTCTGTAACCAGAAAACAACGAATGCATGAGATAGCTGAAAGCTGAACGTCAGGACTGGTATTTCAGTCTTCATCTTCAGTATAAGCATGTGGAAAGATTCTAAACATCCCTATAAACAGATCAGAAATCTAGTTATCTTCTACGCCAACCCCCAATGGCAGCTGTCTAGATGACATGAATAAAACAGTATTTTGTTACCACTTCCCAGCTTTCATTAAGCTGCAGCTTACAGACATCTGAAGACAGTGGTGTAACTTATTTTTTAATAGCCCCTCATAGACTTTTGCCTCACTTCTTATTGAGTCGAGAAACTGTTGCTTTTATTTGAAACAAAGTCTAAAAGTTAAGGAGGACCACTTGTAACTCTATTTGGAAAAAATCCCTACCAATCTTTTCCACTTTTCTCCCTCCTTCCTCCCCACAAAGGTATGTCTTTGGGACAGCTGTAAACAACAGTCACAGGGATAGCACTTATGTGTACTTTGGTTTTACAAAAGGCTTTGAAGGCTAAGGATCTCAATGTAGTTTAGGTAAACAGCAGTGGTATTAGAACCATTAGGCTGAAAAGTATTTTCTTTTCAAAAACGATGTATGTTCTCATTTACTCTGCTTGCTTGCTTTCTTAGAAGAAAAGGATTCATGATTAAAGGGGAAAAAATTTCTTCTGGGACTGTGTAATAAAATCCATGCACAGAGGACTTCAATTACTCCCTGCAAGCTCAAGAAGAGCAAGTCTTTCTCCGCTTTTGGCCAAGCAAGACTGTGCCGTTGCTTGGCCTGTTGAAATTAATAGTTGAGGCTGATGACCAACTCCAAAGAATGGACTGAGTCCAAGCAATTCCTCTGCCATGATAGCCAGGTCTCCAAGACAACACCCAAATGGCAATGTCATGGTCTGTCACCTACCCACTCTGAGCTCCTCTGCACATCACTGTGTGCCAGCTCAGCAATTGTGAGAATATAGGAAGAGAGGTGAAGCCATGAAGACACTCTGGCTATAACCACCCTTCAGAAGCAGCTGAGACCCCCTCACAGGCTACTATTCTACCTAGAAAAGAGCCTGTAAGAATTTCTTTCTTTTGGACTATCCACGCAGGAACACAGGAGACAACAGGTTAGACAGCTGATTGATTAGCACACAAACACAAAAAACTTTTGTCACAGCATGAATGTATTATTAATCAAATAACCCATTTTCCAGGAGCTTACACTTTTAAGAAACCAGAAGGAAAACAGAGTTGAGATGTTTCCTTTTGACAGACTGTATTTCACATTTTGGGCAATAATCTTGGCCCCTCTCTAATGCTTTCAGCCAAAACGCTCAGCTCAGTATGCCAAAAATCACACTTAAAACTCAAAATTTAAGCAGCTGAATCTGTGTCTTGCTTTTCTCGATCTCTGTTCCAAGAGCTGGACTGCTGGACTCTTGTGCAACAAGAGATGAAGATACCAACATTTCCAACACATTTCGTGCAATGAATGAGAAGCTTTTACAAAGAGAAAGACACAAGTGACCAAATCTGTATGTGTTATATGATGCTTACCCTACACAAAGACTGCTACAGAAATTTAAGTTGCTTTTCATTAAAGCTTTTTCCAAGTGTGAAATATTTGCAGCCAGCCATTAAGATCACTGTCAAAAAGGATGAATACTTACCCATAATGTTGACTGAGAAAACGATGCTCAGCAAAATGGTTGAATCCCTTCTCAGGCCGCCTGTACACAGAGGCACACTGAGCTGTCAGCTGCTTCATGGGGAAACAATTCTAAAAGAACAAGAGCTCTTGACAGCGTCACCCAGGCATAAAAGCAAGCAATTTTTCTTTTGGTAGGATAGAGAGATCACTACTCCATTTCTATGTTACATTTATATTGCACCAGTTCTGAAAGGGTTTTTTTTTTTCATTTCTTTTAAGAACACTTTCAGTAGAAAAGACCTATTACATTTTTCTCCAATCTTCAAAGAGTCTCCAACCAATCACAAACTCTTCTGAAAATAAGGCTGATTTGTATGCAACAAATGAGGAAACCAGTTTCTGAAATCAAGAGTAATTGATTGTATGATAACTTTAGGGTATCATTCCTTCTACTGGAGCTGGGAAAAGCTCATGAGAAACAGCACCACCAGCAAATGCATTCCCTTTGGGCAGAACTGTACCAACAGCTGGCATAACTGAAAGAACGTGCAACCTTCTGGACAAGGAAGAATCAAGTCTGCAGCACCACAGTTGCATTCTAGTCAAGGAATATTGTATCTTTGGGGGAAAAAAGTGTACCTGTTCCCATGATTTAGGACTGCAGCATAATACATGTGTGCAAGAAAGGTGAATGCTATCGACTACTGAGGTGGCATTTTTGAGTTGCTGCTGCATTTCCTCCATGATCATGTTTTTATGCAAGGTATTTACTAGAAACGTAAAATGACACAGAAGATGGAGTAAAAGAACTGCAACAAAGAATTTGAAAGTTTTGCTGAATTACCAGCAAAATGGGACATCTGGCCAACTACCAGCAATGGCCCATCCCCTGAAATGAGATTATTTGGCAGCAACTCTTATGTCTGCAGTAGGGTATTCCTCCTTTTCAGGCCTTAGTACATAGTCCCTAGGGAACGATTTGTACAGTTCTCTCTCTCTCTAACTTCATAGCACATTAAGCACATTAAACCCTCTTAGAAATACTTGAAAGAACCAAAGGCAAGAAAATTTCTTTTATGCATTTCTTTTTATAAATTGATTTTATATTTTATCTGAAATAGGAAAGGAATTCAATGTTTGCCTTACATGAGATCTCTACAAATACTTTTGGAGATCAGAATTTCTGCTTCTGTTAGCAGAACCAGCTGGACACAGAATCAACAACTGTAAGAACTGGAACTTGTGTAGAGAAGTAAGAATACCCCAGTCCTACCCTACCCATTCTTCCTTTTTTTTT
>VZRL01002884.1:59551-95576 GCA_013397895.1 Origma solitaria | reverse complement strand
TTTTTTCTGAACTGAACTGCAAAGGAAAACACCATCACCACACTGGAAACATTTCAAATAGGAACAGAAAGATTTATGCATGTTAATCTGTGACAGGGTTTTTCCCCAGAGGATACAGCAACCCTCCCATTCATTTTGCACCACACCATACATGTGTGGTATTGACTGGCATTCCTGTGAAAGTCCTGTCAACACTCCTCATGCTTCTCCATATGTTAAAACCACTCCTGCTCTGAGTTCAATCTTCCTTAAACAATACAGCAGCTAAAAGAAACCTTTAGCATCTGAGAACTGAAGTGTTCAAATATGGAAGTTTGCTTATATAAAAAAAATAAAAGTAAATTACAAGGTGTTAAGAAGAAAATTTATTTGGTCAATGAAAGGAAACCCAAACAAAACACTGAATTTTTGACAAAGCCCACCATAAACAAGAGTGAAGACAAATGCAGAGCTGTTAATAATCCTTTTCTCTCTCCTGTCTCACAGAAGTTTTTCAGATTAATCACACCAGAAATAAGTCTTGGAAACTGGAGGCTTTTTAATTTCAGTGTCCAATTTAACTTCATCTCATCACATCTACAGCGAAAGAGGTGGAAAGGACATGGAAATGCTGCTTTGATAAAACAGCAGCTACTACTGAAAGCAAAGATATTCCAAACTGCACCGCAGAACTTGCTTTGTTGCAGCTGGCTGCTGCAGAGGGCACAGCAACTGCTAGTGGGTATTGCAAACTACACATGCTACAGAGAAACTCTGGAACTGAGTTCAGCATGCGCTGAAGCAAAAATTTTAGTTGTGACCTTCATCTATTGCCAAGAAGGTGGATGAATATGTCACTATTAAACCAGCAGAAGGTTCCTTTGCCCTGGCATGGAAATGCTGCAACACAAACAACAGTCCTTCCGCACACAATGATATTTATCAGCAGAGCTTCACATAGAGTCATTTCACATGTTCAGAGTACCATTTTCTAAGGAGCCACTGGTTTTGAGGGGCCAGTTCGGCCTCTCTTACACTAACCATCAGTGTGCCTCACTCCACCTGGACAGCTACTAATGGGGCAAACACAACTGGCCAAAAATAAAGAGTGCAGAAGCAGAACCAAACAGCCAGTGCACGCACAGAGGCACACACAGAGGCACATCTCTCTGCAGATGGATGAGTACACATCTACTTGCTTATGTTTAAATTTTGTGCGTGTCCTATGCACTCAGGCATTGGAAAGCTGCACCTAAAACAGACAGCCCACAGGTCTACCTGGCTTCCACAGCTCCGTATACCCTGTTCAGATATAGACTATCAAACTAGTAAGTCTTCTTTAAAGCTCCAAGCCTTCAAGCCCATTGCTGCTTTTGATTAGAATGGCAAAAACCAGTGTAGGCACTGGCCCCAGTAGTGCTGTGTCCTCTTAAGTTTCTCTTCTGCTAAACAGATCTCTAACAGACAGGACCACATCAGGCTTCTGCCCGATCCTCCCACCCCTTCATTAAAACATTTTTCTATATAATGTTGCTTTAGAGTTAAGCTCCTGCCAGACAAGTATCAGTCTGGAAGAAAAACTTCCTGCTTTATTATAAACCTTTGAAAAAGAATTCAAGTGTCTGGGCTATGGTAATTTGATAAGTTGTATATTGGCCAGTGGCCTGCTGGTTCTCAAAAAAATCCAAGATTAGCAGACATAACACTTCAAGCTATGCTGTGTGAAACAGGATCCTAATACTACTATGTTAAGTAAGACTAAAAAATGGGATCACTCAAATTTCTAAACAGGAAGAGCAGACGACTCCTACAGTCTTTTTCTTTTCTGCATAATTTTAAGTTTTCCCAATTCACTGGGTACAGACTTTGTTACATTTCTTGCAAGCATAGTCAAGGCAAACAGGTATCAAATGAGTGAACTTTAGACAGGTTTGATAGTCCTGTTGCTCCTATTACTACTTGACAACTGTATGTGGGTTGAATAGACTTGTGAGCATCACTGACAGACACTGCAAAAGAAAAAATGGCCAAAGAAATACATGCTGTTCTTGCCAGACTCTTGCCCAAAACCCAAACCCAAAATTTGCAGTTTGCTCTTTCAGCAGCCCAGCCTGAGGCACCTGACCCTGTAGTTCTGTGCCATGTCAGAGCACACAGGCACTCAGAGCTTAAGTGGAATAATGGGCCAGTATTTGGGCTGCTTTTTGTCACAGTTCCTATCAAAGACAAGCTGCATGGCAGCCTCCATTGCCTGGATTTTGGCAGCCTCAGCACCATACAGCTTCTTCATTTCTGCCATGCGTCTCTCCCCAGGTCTTTCTGTGGGAGGCTCCACAGAACGCTCCACCCTCCTATGCAGGTCTTGATCAGCCTCCACATACGGGCGCTCAGCTTCCAGCCGCTGCTGCCTCCCTAGACAGATAAAACATAGGAGATGTAAATTACTGGGCTATTGACCAATCACACTTTATTTTAACTTTCTAAAAATTCCATATTCATATTTTTGCCAGGTCTAGAAGGCCAAAATCCACATGTTCTAGGGTGCAGCTGCACTAATTTTGTATAAAGACAAGTTCCTACTAAATATCATGATAAAGCCAGGCTGGAAGAAATGAGGAGAAATTAAGAAGATCCTGGAACTGAATCCTAAATCAGGAAACCTCTGTGTAAGTACCAGTAAGCAAAAACCAACATTGCGCCATTTCTCCCCAACATACACCAACCCTGAAAAAAAATCAAAACAACAAAAACCCAAAACACAATCCCCCTCCCCCTCCCAAGAAAACAGAAACAACCCAACCAAAAAATCGCAACCCCCTCCCCATACTAAAAAAATCCAAACAAACAGGAGAGTTGTTTCCAAAATAACGACTTAGCAGCTGAGAAAGGAAACAATGCACAGGACAATGCAACTTTAGCTGAACAATAGCCCAGAGAAAATGTAATCAGTTACTACTCTGTGAAAATGAACAAATGGGTCTGTCATGTCTGCCATTAAGAGCACTCAATGAAACACAGTTGTAAGCATTGTGTTTAGATAAACTGTCCAAACTCAGCCATTTCTCAAGACTTGCAAAATTCAAAGCTGGCAGACTTACTCTATTGCTTTGAAGACAAACAAAACAGCACCAACATGAATGCAGGCATCAGGTCTTTAAAAAGGAGGATTCAAAACAATTCAAGAGCTGAAAAATTTGGACCAATCTGTCAACAAAAATTCTCGGTGGTAAGCCTGACCGGAAGCAAGAATTTGACTGTGCATGTTCAAATTTACCTCCGCTTCATGGGTACTGCTCTGATGAAAAAAACAATGCTGTGTGCAGTTAAAACAGCAAAGTGCTATGCAAAACTCCCCTCTTATGGGGACAATTCTACAAGATGTAGAAAATCACCTGGCAGCTGAACTCCTCAATAACAAATGACCATCCTCAAAACTGTTCACTACTAATGACATCAGTCGGGTTTTTTTAAACATCAAAAGGGACTGAGTGTCCACAGGTCGGGATGCATTAGTCACACACAGGACATGCTTCTCAGCATTTGGTGCCATTCACCTCTTCCCTCTTTCACCCTAAGGCAGAGATTTAGCTTCCACAACACACATGACATCTGCAAACCCTAACCCAAAGTTAAGTATCCTGACATTTCTGTGTCAAACATCTGCAGTTTATTTTTACCCTGGAAAGTACTGTACAGCGCAGCCAACTGTCTGTCAGTCTTCCTAAAGGAATTATTCCCTGTACGTCATTCACAGAAAACAGATATTTTAAACAATACAATCAGAAACTTCAGTTTTGGGATCTGTTTGTGTGACAGTCACAGAAAGCTTTTGTCCTTTCATTTCAAACACCATTTACAGTTTTGTGTTGGTCATCAAAGGGCTTGAGGAGTTATTAGCAATCTGTTCCAGAAAGCCATTTCTGTGATTCTGCTTTAAAGGCACACCCCTGAATTAGGCTGCACTGCCAGAATTCACAAGGAAATATACATTAGAGTCCATATGTGTTTTTGGAAGAGTCAGATTTATTTGGTGTCAGGCCATTTTAACCAGAAGGTCTGAATTAAAGAAACTAACATTGCCTACAGAGGGCTCAGCACTACAAGGACAAGGTAGAGCACCCAGGCTATACCTTTTATCCCATAGAAACCAACTTCCTGGGATGCCACACTGCCCACAACTACATAACATGCCTTTAAGCACAAACTTGATCCACATTACACTGAACAGTTTTAGATAGAAAAAACCAGACAAGCCTATGCTGGCAAACCAATGTCTCCCACTGTAGATTACACAGCAAAACTCTGGCAAGGCAATGAATTGAACCTGTATTTGTTAACTCTCTTGAGCCACAAAGATAATTCCTTGTACCTCTGTGTTGCCCATGGAAATGTTTTATTCTTTAGTTCCATAGCTGCATGCTAGAGACAGCTGCTTCCTCGTTTGTTTGCTGTAGACTGCTCTCTGCTAGCTCATTGCACACACTGATCCTTAAGAAAAAATAATTTCTCTGGAGATAGATAATGAATTCTTCTGTTTGGAAATTAAATGGATCTCTAGCAGAAGCTTTATGATGGATGAGTGGATTACAGTTTAGTGTGCAACAATCTCCATTTCTCAGCACAGAGTAGTTCATCAATCTGTAGATCCTAATCGTAACAATCAAAATAATAATACCAATTTAAATTCCATTCTCAAAGTAACCTGATGAATGGCTGGAGTGTTTTACTTCACACTAATCAGGTATACTGCCCGTAACTTTCTAACCTGACTTCTGCTATTCCATAGCTACTGGTTAAAAAAAAAAAATCCCAGAGCGATTGTATTACAGAGTTTTAGACATATAAATCAGGTCTAGAATCCAGGCAGAGGCTCGGGACAGAAATCTGCTGTAGGGACCCACAGTTTTTTGCACCAAAGGCTGAATTTGTGCACAGAACATGACAGCTGCTGCTGGTAATACCACTGCAGCTGTGTGGAATATGTTTCAGTTCCAAATCAGTTATTTGTGGAGAGATACTACTGTGACAAACTACAGTCACAGAATCATAGAATAGCTTGGGCTAGAAGGGACCTTAAAGATCATCTTATTCAAACCCCCCTGCCCCAGGAAGGGACAGTGTCCACTAGACCCAGTTGCTTAGAGCCCCATCCAGCCCGGCCTTGAACACTGCCTGAGATGGGGGCATCCACAGCTTCTCCGGGCAACCTGTGCCAGTGTCTCACCAACCTCACAGATAGCATTATTTGCTATCACAGACTCTCAGAGAAAGAAGTCATGAAACTAAATGGGCATGTAAACTACTGCTTTTCCAAAAGCAGATTTTCCAGCCAAAAACAGACATAAGGAACAGGTAACAGAGAAAGTATTGTCCTGTCGAGATGCACACTAAACTTCCTTTGGTGGGGCAACGGCTGGGAAGCAGAACTGCTGTAATTTCCAGCAGTCTGGGTTCAATCCATTACCTCAGAGTTTACTTAAAAAAAATACAAAGCAATGAAACTTGAGCGAAACGTACAACTACGTCTTCATCAAAAAGTTGACAACAAGAATCTGACAATGGAAATACAAACGAAATTATAAACTGTGTACAACCCTGAGCCTGTGGAGAACACAGGAATTTCTCTGAAGCAAGCAACACATACTCATCCACGAAGCAGACAGCATGGTTTATCAAAACACTAATTCTCAGCCGGCAGCAATGAAGTCCACAGCTCACTCTCAGATGAGTTTCACATTCCAAATTCACAAGTCATTGAGCTGCCAAGTTATAAATGTAAAACAAGTAATTTTTACACAACTCTAAGTAGCTCCTCCTTCCACTTCACACAGACTAAAATAAACATGGTTTCTTTTACAGCGTTCAGCTTTAACTACTGGCAAGCTTCCCCCAATCAAGGAACAGTATTTTGCAAACGTCCACAAGGCAGGCAGGCAGCAGCAGTAGTGGTTGGTTCCTGCACAAAGGAGAAGCATTGCTGATGTTTTCCCAGTTGACCAGTTCCATTTCTTTTCAAAGATGCTCTTTTTCTCTCTTGAAGCTCTTTTCAAAATTAACTTATTCCTACCAAGTCCAGTTCTGCTGGGAGGTCATTACCTGGCCAAAACCAGTTGGGACATCTTTCTTCAAACACAGTAAACAGAATTCTTTAACCATGAAGGAAAAAATTCCAGATCTGTCATGGTTTGCCCCCAATGTCCTGGGTAAGCCAAAATGTTATTGTATTCCGTATCTATCTGTGCCCAAAATTGTTAGTGTCTCTCTAAGATCCTGGATCTGGAAATGGAACTGCGGAACCAGCAGGTGCAAGTCTTTTTAAAGTTGGGGTTGTGCAGGCAGAGCTGTCTCTTGCCTTGTGACCCTTGCTCTTTGCCTTTCAGTCTTGCAGGGAGAGAGCTGAGGCAGCGCTGGTGGAGGCTCCCCTCTGGTTTTGTTATTTTTTATGAGGTAGGCAGGTGTTCAGCCATCTCCAGGAGAGCAGGGCCCTATCACACATAATAGTGACTTGGGAAGACAAACTCCATCACTCCAAATGTTTCCCCCTTCCTCCTTCTTCTGCCCACTTTATATCCTGAGCGTGATGTCAGATGGCCTGGAATACCCCTTTGGTCAGTTGGGGTCACCTGTCCTGGCTGTGTCTCCTCCCAACCTCCCATGCATTCCCAACTTTCTCTCCAGTGTGGCAGTAGGAAAAGCAAAGAAGGCCTTGGCTCTTTCTAAGCCCTGCTCAGCAATAACAAAAACATTTCTGTACTATCAACCCTGTGTTGAGTGCAGATTCGAAGCTTTGCCCCATACCAGCCACTGTGAAGAAAATAAAACCTACCACAGCCAAAACCAGCACATCTACCTAACTCATCCTGGGCCATCATCAGTGATTCTAGGCCTTACGGAAGAAAGTTGTGGATTACTGTTTCTCCCTTCACCACATTTCCCATTTTCATGGATGACTTTTAATCTGGCATGTACTAGCTGAAAAGTGAACAAATACAGACAACTACCTCCATCCTCAGGGACTGCCAAAAGCAGAACAGAAACTAGTGTATTAGCTATTCACTGCATTTGGGCCTTCATATGCACACAAACGACCTCTTACATACTTTCAGCAAGACTATGACCTAAGCCCTTCAAAACATAAGCTATTTTCCCTACAGGCCCTTAGAAACTTAGATGCCTTGTTTCTCTTATTTTATAAAAAGGAAAATGTCACACACTTTTTGTAAGTTTGATCGACTTTACATTTCTTTCTTTCTTTGTAATATCCTTTGAGAAGCTTAAGTAGTAATAATAAAAAAAAAATTCCTGTCTGGAATTTATCCTTTTCTTATTAAAAGAAAAAAAAAACCTAACAAAATAAACCAAGGAAAAAAACCAACTTTAAAACCAAAACCCAAATAAATTCCCTTATTTAGAAAAAAGTCTCCATGGAGAGAGTTTGCAACATTAAAAGGAGATAGAAGTAGGGAGGATAATTATCTATGTCGGATTTTTAATGAAAGATTCATACCCAGCATTGTGTGGTATCTCATACCATTTTTAGCTCTTGGTATTTATACATCCAACCCTCAGCTCACTGCAGCCAGTGACCATATGCCATCTGACAGTGTTTCTTATAGAGACATTCTTCCCCACAGTCTGTAGGTGCCCACACTCAGCAGCCTGCCATGTGCTGCCCCACACAATGGCAGATATGGAAAGAGACCAAGGGCTTGCTCCTCCCAAGCGTTAAATCTCATTACAGACTTTCACCTGCTTCCTTACTTAGCACATTAGTTTTCAAGGACAAGTTTTCTCCAGTCTTGATGTGTTTTTAATTTTCCATTATTTCAGACTGACCTATACCGTGTTCACATATTTGTCTGCTTATTTCAAATGATGAATTATTTTCTGTTACTGCTGTGTGTGCACTTTGTGAGCTTTTTCATCTTAAATGCTACCTGAGCCGATCTTGAGCAGCCCCCACTAACAGTTAAAACAACTACCCATTTCTACTGATTAAAAACTTCTAGTTCTCTCTTTGAATGCCACTTCCCACGAGCCTATCTGCTGTGTTAAGTGTTCTGCCCACACAGGCTTCTCCATGCAAAATGCCAGCTTCTTCATCTTCCTAGGAAAGCTAAATACCTTTGCCATAAACCTACATAAGAGTTTTTTCTGAGGGAATAGAATCAGATCATTTTATTGTGCCCATACTTGCATGAACTGGGCATACCATGGCGAAAATCAAAATATTTGCCTCAAGGAATTCCACCAAAATAGGGATTTAAATCAGGATTTGTAAACAGGATATTCAAGGAGTTTAATTTCTGCAGAGCTCTGCAGAGCTCTGGATTTCCAGAGGGCTGGAATCTCAAGTACTACTCTTTGTCAAGTGCAAAGCTTTGCAGAACAAGAGTTTCCATCAGTGGGAGTCTACAAGATACAGACACTTGTGACTTACCCCCACATCTGTAAAGATAAAATATTCTTGGCTGCTAAAAACAGCATGGTCTTGCTTGCTGGAGGGTTACTATGGAACACTAAGTAACTTACAGAAATTGTGGAAACATACTGAAAGAAGAGAATGATGATTTTATAGCAGAATGAACAGCCTCATTCTAGCTGTAAGCTGGCTTGGGGAAAAGAGACTCCTGTTTAAACTTATTCTTAAATTTAAAACTTTGTGCTTGCAAAAGATGTGACAAAAGGATTCCCCATGACACCATGTAACTTTCCCTTTCCCATTTTTAACAGAAGTCTGATCTCCAAAGACAGCTAGGCCCTATCTTACTACGCCAGCAGTCTCATCTACACAGAAAAATCAAGTGCAGTAGCTGACTGGAAAACACTGAGTTGGAATAAAAATTACTTTTGGTGGGAGTAATTGGTGCCTGTAATGTTAAGCTTTCAGTCACCAGTCACGATGACCATGAAAGAGAACGACAAAAAATGTTGAGGATATTAAAGCCCGAAGTATCTACACTGACAGTTTCCATCTGCTAGTTGAGGACAGAATGAGTTAAAAGAAATGGGCTATTTCACCACATATATCTACAAGCAATGCAATATTCTCAAGAAAAAAGAAAATGTTCTCTTACAGGCTTTGAAGTAAGAGCAGATGTGATTCCTTGGCAAGCTTGTGGTAGTCTGAAAACGTGGTTCCATGGACATTTTTCTTTCCTCAGCTACAAAACCAGCTTATGCAATTTCTGCTCTCCTCCTTCTCCCTTAGCTGCGTGCTCCAGCTCCCAGGCCCCTCATGGATGCTACAATTGTCTAAGGGGCAGCACAAAGAATCCTACAAAAAAACAAACGACTCCCCAAACAAACAAACAAACAAAAGCCCAACACATTATATTTAGTTTTAGTGGAGTTCAGTGCCCTGGAAAGGAGCAGGAGCAAATGTCTAGGAAGAATTGCTTAGCCTAGCTTTGGCACCAAGATGTGTTCACTGAAGCACAGCCTAACTGAAACCTATTGGTAAGAGCAGGAAATAATCTCAGGGAAGAGAGTGCACTCCCTCAGACAGACTCAGTTGCAACAGGCTGTCTAAATAGACAGCAAACAGATTTTGCAAATCTGAAGTACTACAATACCTTCTCTTTCACTGTAATCCAAATTTTCTATACATTTGGAAGAGGACAGCTCTGTAGAAACAGGGCAAAACTACTCACCAAGACAGCCTGTGGAGAAAAACCACCTGTGACATAAAAATTAATAGAAAGCAAGGAAGCAAGATTAGAACCAAGGTGTTCCACTTTCAGGTTTGCTACTTAGTGGTATGTGTCACTCTCAAGTTAATTAAGCACATGCCTCACTGTAATTAATCGGTAAAATGAATCTAATAATTTAAAGAATTAATTATCTCACATTATTTGGTTATTTGAGTCAAGCAACTGACAGAAAGTTATACAGCAAACTGGAGAATACAGAAGCCGATTTCTGTTTTAGAAATAGGATTAAAACCCAAGAAGGATTGTTGTGTGGTCTCCAAAACAAACTGCCAAGGATCCTACACAGAAACAATATAAGCCTTCATATCCATGTTTACATTAGCACTAGGCTACACTGGTTACTGCCCAGCTAAACATCAAATCACCTTTCTTTTATTTTCTTCTATTACCTTCCACAATGAAACCCTTAAAAAGGAGTATTTTTAGCCCAACCAGAAAATGCACTGGAACAATTAAACCCCAAGAACATGAAACAAACAGCTAGTCAGTGGAACTTCAAGTGAAAGCCTGCTCTAGAAATTTAATTGCTCTAAATGTAATTCATAATCAGGGATTTGTTGATGAAGGATAGAAAACACAGAAGTGAGCCCAGCGCAATCAGGGGTCTGCATCACACCAGAGGCACCAAGGTGTCTGTGTCCCGGTGCCATCTGACAGAATTAAACTGATAGGAAGTTGCTGACCGACCACTGCTTAGAAATTAGTACAGGATCAGGCACTGGCAGCTGCCTCTAGTAAGGATCAAGTCTACTTCAATAAGATTAAATACAGACCAGCTGACTCTGCACTCCCATCCCCCAAAACAAGTCCAATCTGTCACTGATGGCAACAATGCTGACACCAGACAAAGACAACACTGCTAGAGTAAACAGAAGGATTACTTAAATCTATATATAACTATGTCTTCACTTATATTTATGGCACAGTCTGAGGAGACTTTACAAGGAAATGTTAAAATTTAAAAGTGCTACTTTAAAAGCAAACCAGAACACTGAAGGAACATGAGTTTCACAATAATTTTTTATGTATGCCCTGAATAGAAATTAAACACATGCACTTGGAAGAACGTGTTTCACGATGCACTGAGCTGCTAGACAGCTAAATAATACTGAGTTTGGTGCCTTCAGGAAAAAAGAAAGGAAGTAGTCTGTGTCAGCGTTCTAGACCAAACCCATCCATCTGAACTTCACAGTGAAATTTCTTTCTTGACTCCAGACACACTACAGTGCTGAATTCAAGTTTGGTTTATTGTCTGATATGAAAAAGCTATTTCATAAAAAACATTTGAAGAATAGCTTTTTGGAGAGCAACCTGCAGCTATGTCACTGATTTTCTGGAAGAAGTATACTCAGGCTATGAGCTGACCTTTCAATTAACTGGCAGGTCCAAAATTCAGTATTACCACAGACATGCAGAATTAAATAACAAGGTCTAATCCAGAGAAAATTAATTTCAACAAGTAAATACACATTTTCTCCACGTTGCTGGTAAACTATGTGTGCTGCCTGACCAAGCATTTAGAAGGAGACATCCGGAAAAAGGGTCAAACTAAAGGAATCGGTGAAACATATTACAATTTGTGAGAGGAAGCACTGAGGGGTAGCTTTGGAAACATAAGTTTACCTCTAACCTTCTCATTGCTCACTTCAGCACTCCAGTACATTAAATGAAATATACTTAAACAGATGAGGGTAATTGCTATGCCCAATATTAGAAACATAACAAAAAACACTGGGAAAATATGCCAGAAGAAACATGCAGACGTGCACCTATTGTACCTTCCACAAAATGGGAACATTTGACTTCAGAAGTAATTCCAAAGTTTGGTGCTGGAGCACAAGACTGAGCAGTGTCTCCTTTAAAAGAGAGAGCTGGCATCCCACAGTCAGAAAGTTAAGTTGTACTTCTTACAGCTTCTTACTTGGTACTTGGTAGCTCCCTGTCTCCTCTTTGCCACTTCAACAGGATAATTCACACGTCAATAAAGTAGTTCAGTGACTTGAGGAAGAGAAGACTTTACAAGAGGAGAGCCACCAGACTAGACTAAAAGCCCATCTAGTCTGACAGCCTGCTCATGACAGAGGTCAGTACCCAAAGCCAAGGGAAGGATGCAAAAGCAGGGAATACAAACCCCTACATGTCACCAGCATCACCTAGTGAGAAATGGAGAGATTAGAAAAATGCAGATGCTTCTTCCTGAACTCCTCCAAAGCCAGGCAGGCAGCTGCTCTGTGATCTACCACCTCAACACCTCCTCCATCAGCATGTTGCACATGATGCAATCTTCACAGTCTGGACTCTTCTACATTTACCAGTGGCCAAAAATCCCAAGGCAATGACAACTGATGAATTTTAAAGTGAGTCTTCCAACAGTCGGTTCAGTAACGACATCAGAAATTGCAGACCTTCTAGAAATCAAGGTATTCTGCAAGGCTTGTGCAAAGTGAGGAACAGCAGCATTGGTTTTAGCATTTGAACAATCATAGCAAAGTTGAGGCCCAGCATGCTCTTTGGAGACCTACATTCCTTGGCAAAGTTTCTAGAAATTCTGTGAATACAGAGTTGACTTTTAGAGCAACAATCACTTCAGCAATTACAAATGAAATTAAACCCAGGAGATTCTTACCCAGCTAAATGTGAATAATAACACTCAATAGTATAACACCCATTATTAGTTATTTATTTCAGTAAAAATATCCACTTAAGATTTAGCCTTCATTTTTTTACATTACCTCTATGATTTCAGTGTACCAGAGCGCTGTTCTGACAACTTCAGATGTGTCCTTGAAAATATCCGGGGAATTTCTGATAGCCACATAAACAGCTTTGGGTACGCTGGAGGCCAGCAACAACTTAACAATTGTAACATTAATGAACAACTGGATTGATCTGTACAGATTACTTCATATGGCTGCAGCACAAGTGTTTCTCAGTATGTTGTCATATCAACCTTCTCTATTTTTCTGAGTGACAGGGAAGTGCTATCACCCGTGTATTAAAGGTCTAAATAAAAAGAAAATGGACACAAATTCCTAGAGCAGGAGGTATTCTACATTCCTCGGAATGAGCTTCAGAGCAGATGACATCACAAGGTGGCACAGGTGCTCACCCCAGTCACTAGAAAAGACAAAAGGGACAATGTTCCCTTGTACATTAGGGTTTAAGATGCATCATCCTTTGGGTATAAATGACTAGCTTTTTCCTTCCTGGAAGGCATATGTGGAAGGCAAAGACTATTATTTGGAATATTTGTTTCTGAATTCCACCTATGCTGAAAGCTTTTGCGGATCTAGTCCCAAGTGGCACACCCAAGGCTGTGACAGGAGTCTGTACAGGCCACCCAAGTGTGAGATGGGTGGCCTAACAACCTCTGCCTGTCTCTCTCACTTCATTTTTAGCATCCAAGGAAATGAGTTTTGAAAAGACCCAGGCGGATGGAAGTCTCTGAACTGTCAGTTTCTGCCACACCAGCACCCACATTTCCCTAATGACAAAGGATGTGAATTCCATCTGGATGTTTTTGATAAAATTGAAGCACAGTGAGAAACGTAGTAAAGCAAATGGTGCCTCTGAAATCTTGGCATTAACAACATCCCATTAAAATTAGCAGCGCTAAATTATGTGTCTCCAAGAAAATATGTCTGTACAAGGGATTTGCTCTGTAACAGAGACCTAAAATGTGTAACACTTGAGGTATTTTGCTGTCATGCTCCATTGGAGCTTCTGAGCAGATTTTCTAGATCATGAGTGCAGAAGGCAGACATCACCATTACATCCGTTTCTACCTTGGTCTCTGGCATTTGCTTTTCACAATTACTCCAGTGCTGAACACCTTGAAGCTTTAAACATTCTTTCTACAAAAAAAACTCCCCCAGTAGATACCAAAATAGGTTGTGTTAGAAAACACTTCATAGCCCACAATGTCACTGTCCATTTACAAGGCTGAAAGTATCACACTAAAGGCAGATCAATTCAGATTTATCAGCAGAGAACCAAGACACAGTTCCCTCCTAAGTAAGATAATTTAGAGATCCAGAACTGCTGCATGTGGCATCCAGATGGAACCAGTAATTGAGGAATTTTAGGGAAAAGGAAAAAGCGCAAAAACTGTGAAGACGGACTGCCCAAGCTGAGTGATTAGCACAGAGATGCTTTTATGTCACTTTTCCCTAGAGCTGTGTCTATCAACATGGTCTCACCTGCTCTTTTCCGCAGCAGCTGCAGCTGCTTTCACAGGCTTCCCTGCAGGGACAAAGAATGAAGAGGAGACTAGAGGAGCCACTCAGAGCAGCTGCAGATGCTAATGGAATAAGCAAGCAGGCAAACCTGCCTTCAAAAAATTACCAGCGCCAGTTGTGAGTGTAAGTAGTGTCTGCATTTTCCCACACCAAACTGTTCCCATATGAAGCAATCTTCCATAACCACACTCTGAAAGCAATTTTTGCTCTTAAAACAAGACTGGGGAAGAATTCCTTTTTCCACACGTGGCCTCAGCCCTGGAGCCCTCCTGCTGGTTCTTTGCCAAAACTTTGCAGAACCCAGGTATGTCACAGTAATACCTTCAATCCTTGGAAACCTTATGGACACAAAACAGGCACTGACACTCCGCTTGTGTGATCTAATATTAAATTACCACATGTATTTTCTTTGCAAACAGAAAGTTTCAGTGGCTGATCCATCAGAGCAAGCTACTGACCTGCTTCCATGGGATCCTTTTGCAGCCAGCAACTACCAAGAAACAGTTATCAAATGCATCTCAGATGGTGAGAGACCAATGCAGCTGAGAGAAGCAATGACCTGTCTCTCCTATTTTTATTCCCATATCCTCAAGATGAGTTCAGTCAGAAGGAATTTTACTGCAGCACTGATCTACGAAGGCAGCAAAAATACAAGATTACCAGACTTCTCTTATTGACTCCTGAATAACTTAGGTATAATAGCTTTTTGGGAGAAAGAATAGCTCAAATTCTGCACTTGTTCAGCAAAGATGTTGTCAACAAGATGCATTTTGGTCACAGGGTTGACATCTAAGTTAACTCTTGAGCAAAAGGTCTGTAAAGAACAGTTATCTCAGATCATATTTTTCATTATTCTACCACTTGAGGCTTTTGCTTACTTCTTGTTGAGGTACTCAAAATCCTTTACAAAGATGAATAAACTGAACCTCTCAAAAGGCCCCCTAGTGTATGTACTATCTCACTACAATAACAGGAACACATCAGGCAAATAAATAAAGGGTGACTACTTCAAACACAGGTTTCTGAAGTTTAATAGATATTTTCATATTAAGACAGCCTTCCTCATTTCCATCAAATGTAAAAGGAAATAGAGGTGTTCAACATCTTGGCATTCCTCTTAAAGCAACATCTACACTACAGTCACACTGAACCACTTGAACTTCTTTACCCATACTTCTAGCTACAAACCTGCTCTCAGATACTAGTACTCCACAGCATGCTTAGGAAGAACCGAGACCAGCACAGCCACTGGCAGATAGGGAACTGGCATTCCAGGTGCAGTTCCACCCAACTGTCCAGGCTGCATACATGGAAGCCAGGTCCACAGAATCCCCAGATACCGCCTAGAAGCTGAAACCTGTAGCATCCGTCCCTTAGCAGCAAAACAAGAAGCCTGGCCTTGTTCTTGGGTACCTTCAGGGGTTGGCAACACTGTCAAACAGGTTCAGCCTTGAGGCATGTACAAATAAGAAAGACTTTACATGTTATTTCCAGGTGTATGTTTTAACTTCCACACAACTCTCCGGAGCACACAGCAGAGGATATCCATTTCTGACTGCATCAGTCCAGTGACACTGAAAGTGCAGTTTCCTCAGCAGCACCTCGAGCTTTCTAATGTCCCTCTTCCATTACTTCTTGCAGCAGCAAGATACGGGTTCACATAGCAAAGCTATACATTCTCCTAAGCTCAAATTGTGTCTCCTAGCATAGGACCCAAGGACATTTTCTTGACTATCACATATTTTACAAATGACTGTGTTTCCAAATTGATACTCTTTGTATAAAGATAACCTTGCCTGTCAGGAAATATAAAACCGTGTCCAACATTTGCAAGTACAGATTGGTTTTCAATATTAAAGCAGTGAAAATTGTGGCACTTTTGTTTCCCTAGTAAGGAAGAATTTTCTCAGTTGTTGTTTTCCAGTACTGAATAACATGGCCTCTATGCTGGACACAGTGTGTGCACTTTGAGAAGATTCTGCTGCTACACAACAAAAGGTTCAATCATCAGGATCAGAGATGTGGCACAAAAGGAGCGACTTTCACATTTCTTCTTCAGTTCACAAAAGAACATGTTTCAAAAGCATCTCTCAAGCACCCACACATACTGCAGAGAGTGCTCGTATTTCACAGCTTCTGCAACTCAACTTCTTAAGACTGTGGCTAAAGCTCATGCCAAACAAGGCTTTTTGGTTTGTCAAAAAGTTTATCAACCAAGGCTGTTAAAGCCAGGGAAGTTGAGCAGATAATTCTAAGTTCACCATCCAAACTGCTTAGACAGTTGAGGGTAGGGTAGAAGAAACAAAATGCAACAGTGGGGAGCTTGTAGTTCAAGAATTTAAGCTACAGTCTTAGAAAGAAAAAGGCAGATAAAAAACAGGGAAAACCATTTACCAAAACTGAAGGAAGGAAGGAAAACATGGTGGCCAAAACTCCGAATCAAAGCCTATTTTCCAAGAGGCATGCAGGCCTTAAACAAAACCAAAAGCTTCATGGATCTGGTACGATTCAAGCAAGTTACAAAACATGAAGAATCATTACTTCCACTTCACAGAAGAGGCAGCAGCAACTATCATCTTTCAGAGAAAAAAAAACCTGAGGGAAAAAGCCTACAGACTGCAGTTTTGAAACAAGCATCTTCATTCACCATTTCCTCTCATTTCTAAAAAAATATTTTCCATTTTCTAGCATGAAGATTTTGAGACATTATTTTTGGGAAAAGCTGGAGGGTATGTGTGGGCAATACAAACAGAGGCTTTAATGGAAAAAACTAGTCAGAGCATTAACAAATGACAGACCATTATCCTTCGGTAATGAACTGACATGATGGTACTTTCCCTTGCTTTTCTTTGTTTTTAAATAGAGGATACTGTCTCATGTCCTGTTAACTACTACACAATGGTTCTCAATGTACTTGCAATGCTGTACTTACTCAATTATAGCAGTAATTTTCCCTTATATGCAAAAGAGAACAAAGAAAAACTGCATAAGGACAAGCTACATGTTTCAAAGGCTAAATTAAAAAGTGTAATAAATATGAACAATTAGACGATTTACAGAAGTGTTAGGCTTGCAAATCTTCCTTTCTTGGTTTTTGCCCTTTTAATTCTTGCAAATGAAAAAAGGCAAGTTACTGCATTCTGTCCCCTACATCTAGGATGCCTGGAAAACTTGCTACCATACCTAGGCCTGACAGGTATGGTAACCCAGGAAAACAACTTCAGGCTTTTCAACAGCCAGAGGGAAGACTTAAATGCAACCATAAACATTCCCAAGATGCATAGTATATTTGGATCACCAGCTACATGAAGAAGCAGAACAACTGACTAGCCTGACAAGAAAACCCTCTAAAAAAGAGAATCACCATATAATTATGATTGTATATGAAGAAACAAATGAAGAGGAATTAAAATTGTCTGTAAGGGATTTTAACCAAATGCACCCTCTATCTAAAATACGAGATAAATTTGTAGTGCATTAGTATGTCTGAGTTCATACAGCCTCAGCAAAAGTTTGCTCATAATTACTTCTGGGCATTCCAGGAACATGTAATTGACTACAACACATGATACAAATATAAAAACTAGTGAGAAACTGACATGACTTCAAAGACAAAAAAAAGAGATTGCTTTAAAAGAGGTTGGTTGTGAACTGTATCACTGCAGAAGTGTTAAATCATGCAGCAAGTTTGCCAGTTTCAAAGCCCTTACTGTGCAAGTCAGCCAATCACTGCCCACTGTAAAAACAAAACAAAACAAAACCAAAAAATCCTACAGAAGTTAGGAATCTGCTTGTTCTTCAAGTTTGTGGCAGTTATCAAAAAATGAAACAAGTTTTGTTCTTTGGCTAGTCTGACACAGTGTCTTTCTCATCTTTGAAGCTTTTCTCTTTTCAAGGAGCATTAAGTGACTATCTAGGCTCAAAGGCCTTCCATAGAACCACAGAACCATAGAGTCATTAAGGTTGGAAAAGACTTCCAAGATTGAGTAATTTCATTCCTGCCTACATCTGAGGCCTATTTAAATCTTTCACAGTTAAAGTTTGCGGGATCTTATCCTCTGATGTCTGTGATCATTTACCTCCAGCAAGCTCTAGATAAGGTATTGTAAGTGAAGAGTCTGACATCAGCTAGGATTCCTTTTAATCCATTTGATTATCCTTCTACATGCTGATGAGACAGTTGTGGATCATGTGTGGGGAACAGCTGTATCTCACTTGAAAAATCAAGACTCACTACACATGTCCAAAATAGCTGCATTAATGCTATGTAGTATTTCTGAATTTTGGATGGCTAGAAAAACACCAAACTAATGGAGATCATACTTCACAAAGACTAGTATTCCCTTCCTTATGTGCCAAATTTCCCCTCCTATTTGCCCCATTGCTGCTCTGCTCCCTTGTGACTCATATTTCATTCAGTTGCCCATCAAACTCTTGCAAACTCTGCTTCTAAAAGAAGAGCAAGCTGTGTGTCTTCTCCCAAGTGAATATCAAGGTGCAGGGGTCAGAGACTGTGAATTCTACCTGGAGCCCCTTACTGATGCCAGAAGAAAACATGAGACACAGTCTTCCCCTTAATGTTCCCTAATGACTGGCTTGAACTGATCATCAAGGTCTCTATTGGTAAGGCACTGTGGCACACCCAAACAATCTCATTCTCTTTAAAGGATATGTCAGACTTGCCTCACCCTTACAAATGTTTCTTTCAGACATGGAGGCCTAAATTGCAGGCATTACTAAGGTTTAAGCTACCCAAGTTTCTCTATAAATCTGTTCCTAAGGCAGGCATGCTCAGGATGTGCAGTTTGGGATTAAAAGGAAAAGGCATTGAAGAGAAAATACTTAAGTAACTGTGGGTTTCTTTTGCGGATGCATTATCTCAATCTTCTCAAGCATCAATACAGAATGATAACTGTTCTTAAACACAGTATGAAAGATATTACATGATATAGCATTATTATGGATCACAGCTTAATGAACCTCTAAATTTAATTTTGTTTATGAACAGCAATCAGGAAAATCAATAAAACTACCTCTTAAAGTAGAGTAGTACTCCCTTCAACACGGTCTCCATACCAGCTCATTTCCAAACCATCAGGGAAACAATGATTTTCCCCTCCTCCTGCTGCTTATGTTTCTTCTTTTGAGAAATTTCAACAGAAATTAAAAAATGTATTCTATTTTCCTTTTCCCTCACCATGCAAGAAAAAAAAATATTTCCAAACAAGATCATACTGTACTTTTAGTTACAAAATTAGCATTTAGAAAGCACCATTCACCCTAGATTTCTGTATCACTTTTAAATTTCATTTAACTCAAGTACTTGTTTCTTTTTTCATGCTTTGAGGAATCAGACTATTACTCAGTACTATCCTCACTTTATCAGGGAAGCTACTAAAGAAACTGAGGCATGCAGTAGTGAAAGACCAGAGCCTGCTTGAATTTGCATGAAGATCTGCAAGAGTGCCACTGAAGTGCATGGAGTTCTACTTATCCAGAACTAGGTTACTACACAGCACACAGCAGAGACCTAATCATTCCAAGAGCCTCCAAGTACTGCTGCAGTGGAAGGAACAGAAGTAAAATCTGTATTCTGAGTCACAAACCTCTTCCCAATTCACCTGCTCATCATAAAGATTCAAATATTTTTAGCAAGAGCAGCCAGCGAGGGGTCAGGAAGAGACTAAATAGCTATACCAAGGTCACACAGGATATTTGCAACAGAGAACATCTCTAAGCCCTGATTTCCCAACTTCTAGGATACCACCTTTAATCACTCACATACCTTTAAACACCACTAATGATAATAGTCAAAATAAATCCAAAGAAAATGTTCTGCATTCCCAGAAGTAGCCCGAAGGAACATTTCAACAGAGAAAACCAAGCTGATTCTGCAAAAGCATGATGAGAAAGGGATTCATGTCAGGCACTACCACAGAGCTCCTTAACTCACTTTCCTCTGCTAACTAGATCAACTGAGCATCACACTGATGAGAAGTGTGAACTTAAGCTGAGTTGTTTCAGCTCACCCTCTGATAGCTGCTGATCAAAGAGCTTAAAACACTTTTTCTTTCCCTCTGAATCACTGCCTTTATTACACGTTTTCAGAACATCTTCCCTTTCAGAGAAGCAGAGAAAGCTCTATTAAACATTCATTCTGGGTATTTCCTACTGGAGTCCTGTGAGGAAAGTTATTTTTATCATGCTGCTTTCTTAAAACAGATAAATTTATCAGCAACATCTGTATATGAGTAAAGCGTCAAAAAACTACACAATAATCCTTTACTTCTTTTAAGAATTTCACAGAAACAAAGATGACCAACACCTCTGAGGATCAAGACCTGAGAAAAATCTTAAGACGTTGGCTTACATTCCCTACCAAAGGACTTGGGTCCAGATCAAGATGCAAAACAAAGAGAAACTTGTGGTACAATACAGAATGAAGAGGATGCAGGGGGAGGAGAAAAGGGTCATGAAATTTTACTGTCAGGTTAGCTAAAGAATAACAAACAAAATGGCTGCTCCACATTATAAAACACACTGAGGCTTACTCTGGGGTTCAGTGATATAGTTAAGCATTTCCTGTGAATCCCCCCTCAGACACATAGCACATTAACTAGATTTAACCATTAAAATTCTGGATGTTTTTTCTTCAGCACTGAAGATTAATACGTCTTCTGGACAAAAGGGTTACTCTCCTATTTGCAGTCATAATTTTCTCTCTCTTTCTCACCAAAAACTTCCAAACATTTTCTAATGAAACTTAATTCTAATGAATGGTACTTAAGTGCACCTATCAGTTCTGCCTATTTCATTTTGGTTGGCCTGCTCACTTGCAGTGCCTATTTCTGTGAATTCTTACAAAACCTGTAAATGTTGAAGTCATCCAGCACTCAGCGTTATGGCCACCAAATACCACAAAACATGGAATAAGCGTGGACTTACGCAGTTCTTCTCGGTGCCTCTCCGTCTCTGCAAAAAACTGGCGAAGCTCCTCTGTGATCTCCATGTTACTCAAGTCATATTCTATCTCCCCTTCAGACTCGGAATCTTCCTCCATTTCAGAGTCCCTTTCAGCATCCTCTTCCATTTCGGAGTCCTTGTCAGCATCCTCCCTCTCTTGGTAGGTACCTGTGTACTGCTGAGCTCCCCCATGATACGGAACTCTGACATCTGGTCTACGGCTGGAAGAATAGTTTGGGGCATGTGGGAGATCACTCCCATCCCAGTCTGAGTAGTGGCTGCTTGGAGAGGCTGCAGCAGGATGCCACGGATGCCATGCCTGGCGATAATAGGACTCCATGGCTTTCCTGTAGGCTTTCTGGTGCCGCCGCATCCAGCGCATGGCGAAGTCATAGTGCCTCCAGTACCCTGCGAACGCTGGGTGAGAGTACCATGGCTCAGTGTCTTCCTGTGGCCAAAACACATGGGGAGAGGGAGAGAACACAAAAAAATCAACCCCACACCACAGCACCAATGCTCCTCCCCCAAAAAAGGAGGCACACAAAGAGAGGAACAAAGAGTAATTGAGGGCAACAACACTGTCAAAGCAAACACAATTCTGCCTTTTAATCCTTAGTCATCCTTTACCTGTGACAGAACATGAAGATTTGGAAAACAACATCTATGAGAACCGTGCACATGTACCACACCTCGTTACTCCTACAAGAGACTGTTTTGGCATCAATACAATTACCGGTGAAGAACTGGAAATGGAGAAGTTGTAGTGTCCAGAAGGTATTTTCCAGGTGTTCATGCTACCACAGTGGGAATCACTTCTTTTTAGGAAATATGCTGTGTGGATATATTCCACAATTCCTTAGACACTTGCATGAGTTGTAAGAACTGAATCACTCCAAGGTGTAGATATTACAGCCTACACCTGATTTCCAAATCCACAGACAGAAAACACAAGAGATTAAAATTCCTTTATGAAACAAATGCATTCGTTTTGTCCAGTAACATATTTCCTCCATCTGCCTGCCAAAGTTTCTCAGAAAAGGTCAAACCGCAATTCAGACAAGTTCCTATATTCACCATGGCCTCAATCAAAAACAAGACTGTATTTAGCCAAATGCAAGCTGCCAGTAAATCTCCCTTTTGTATCCAACACCAACCAAAACATGAAAAGAGGCATCAAAGTGCCACTGATAAAAATACAGAGAAAAATAGTTCTATAGAAGGAAACATACTCTAACACACCTTCTTCTGTCTTCCAGCTAATCTTAGTTTTCCTGAAGAAAGTTTCATGCTGTTCAGATTTCACCAGCAACTACAAAGCCCCACAGTCCCTCCAGCCTTAAGCTCCCTTCACACAAGCTATTTCATCTCCCCCCCTCATCCTACTCTCAAAAGGCAGGATAATAGAGGATCTTTAAAAAAAGCCATAAAGTAGACTAGAGCCTAGAACGAGTAAACTAAATAGCAAATATTTTCTCCCTTTCCCTTATGTCTTAATTTCCATAGAAAACCTTTTATCTGGACTAAAACAGAATGCCTGTACTTTAAATTGGAAAATTTTAATTCAGCTATGCTTTGGCAAACACTCAAAAGAAGGGCAAAATTAGCTGAGGTTTTCAGAGATGAATGTGACATTTACAGTCCTTTCTTAAAGTTTCTGTAGGTTTTTTTTAAAATGGGTTTTTTTGGTTTGTTTGTTTGTTGTTTGGTTTTTTGTTCTTTTTTTTTTTTGAAGGGCATACAGGACAAAAATCTTTAAGTCTGTTTTCTTGATCTGCACTGGCACCATTTCGTACCCTTCAAAGAATGATTCTCTGGGAAAAAAAAATCCCAAAGCAAAACAGAAAAATCAAACCTAAAATATACTTTTCATTTAACACTATCTAGAGAGGTTCATTTAGTTTACTTACATTGGTTTTCACTTTCTGGTTCTCAGACAATAATGCAAATGCTAGTGAGTTTGGAATAACAATGGCAACTCTCTTGCTACATTTCGTTCTGGAAAATTGAACCCGTTATTCCATAAGAGATCAATGCTATATCTTTTTATGGTCACTGCTAAGTGCTCTCAGAAACAAAATACCTTCGGCTAATATAGTACATAAAGAAAACCCTCCACAACAAACTTGCATTCCTTAAGGTATTCCTGATCAAAAATTGCAACCTATTTGTGAAGGGCTGTGTAGCTCAGCTATGTGATTTAAAAGTGCAGACAACTTGTCTTTCCTGAAAAGAAAGAATTCATGGAGAAAAAGAGAAAGAAAGAATTCAGTTATTCTCGTCTTGGTCTAACACTGCACTGCTACAAGACCATGCATTTTGGAGTATTTTTTCCCAAGATGAGTGGGTAGAAGGAAAGCATCTGCCTTCCATATGGAATTTCTTCATCCTTAATCATCCAACTACCTAACAGCTAGGATGAACAATGTTATATTTACTGTCTCCCTTTGCTTAAGAATGTCACACTGACTCCTCATCCTTCAGCAGACAGATGAGAATGTCCTGTTATCAAATCTGATAAATTAACAAATTACTTTTAAAACATTTTGCCTATTTTTTTCCTTAAATATTAAAATACTTTAAAATCCAGTTCTGAAGGACCATGAAGCTTGACAAAAGCAGGTATCTCCTACATTCTATATATCTGCAAAGAAGACAATCTATTCTTTTAACACTCAAAATTATCTTCAGTTCTTCAAAAATGTTTCTAAAAAGGAACTTGATGACTTTACTGAAAGCTCTGGAATTGAGTTGGTTGATTTGTCTGGCTGACTAGCTCCAGTTGTTAATTTAGGGAAAAGGAAGACAAAAAGCCAGTTCATGCAGACAGAAGTGTGATGCTGGTGCTTGTCCAACTACTTTTTGTGAGGGTTTTTTTTGTTAAAAGTGACCCTTGGAAACCACTCTTACATGTGAATTTTAAAAATACATCTGTTAAAAAAGAAATTACAGAAATGTTTTACATCAGGGTGGAAAAGGGAAAGGAACACTTTTAGTCTCACTTAATTCTGTGTCTGTGCTTTTTCAGCTGTGGAATAAATGGAAATAAGAGATTTCCTCAAGGAAACAAAAGCTATAAATCTAAGGCAAATTATCAGAGTCCTCTGTTATACTCCTGTTATTTCTCTGGAGTCTTCCCAGGAGTAGACAAATCACTCATTGTTGTAATCTGAATTCTATTTTCAAAGCAATTTAGCTCCTTTTACATCTGATTTTTACATGTCTGCACTCACAGTTCAATAGAAGTGTTTATATGCATTTTCTATATAAAATGTGACTAAGCTATCACATAGAAACTCATAAAGACCTCTTACCATCTCTCGTGGACTTTGTTCTGGTGATGATCACGGTGAACTAGAAAAGAAAAGAGTAGTTTTTTAATTCTTACAAATATATGTATTAAGGTGGTCACAGGCACTGAATATATTTTTTGTTATATTTGAGTACTCTGACCTACAGCTGTTAAATATCCCTTCTCTGTTGCGGTGAGGTGAGGTCTCTTATTTATAGATTTTGATTACCAGCAGTAAAAATCCCATTCCTTAAAATTCTCCACTACAGTAAGAAAGTTAAAAGGGAGCCTTCTACAAAGTGCAGCCTAAAATGCTGGAACTGAAAACTTCTCCCATTGCTCTTCTCTTTCTTTATACTTCCACAACCTTTATTTTCCAAATTAATGCCAAACAAAAATCATAAACGTAAAGGAAACATTGTTCTCACTTTTTAGCTGTGTCTGCACAGGGACTTGTATAAAAAAATGTACTTGCCATAAAATGATTAAACCCATCCTGATTCCACTCATGAGGTAAAGTTTCTGTTTAACCTGTAGTGCACTTTTGACCACATGCACTCCCTTCTTTCTCTTCTTTTTTTTTTTTTCCTCCAGCATCTGATCCTGCCTCCCATAAAGAAAATACAGCCCAATTCAAGTTGTAACCACATTTTTTAAATGTGAGGAAAAGGCTTAAGGAAGAGGGGCAACTGTATGGGAAAAAATTAAAAAAGGAAAAAATGTCTGTGGGGGTAGAAAGGGAGAACAAGAGCTCTACAACCACCAGGCAGGATATAAAATTACCAACATTTCCAGTCTGGTTTATCAGTATGTATCACTGAGAAATATTCTTAATCTCCTCTTATCTGACAATTATTTTATTACATTAATAGGTTATCTGCTTCATTCATATATTTCTCCTGACATTTGCACCCTCAGCCTGAACTTTATTTTAGGTGAGTGCCAGTGCAAGGTAGCAGAAATGGAGTATGCTAAACTACCTATTGCTACTCTTAAGATATGGTCAAATGCTATTACCAGAAACACTGGAATATAGCCAAGACAGCACTTAAAACTGTTGTAGATTTATACCAGGATAAAACTGGGGTTTTTTAAAATGCATATGAATATAGTACATACACCAGTTGTGTTCTGCCTCATATTTAGCAATACTGATTAAAGAGCAACATTTTGCTTCTTAAGACAAGCCTTACTGCATGAAAGGCGAATGGAATGGTCCAAGAAAATGCAAATCATGCAGCAAGCACAAAAGCAAATGTCTGTCCTTTCCAAAGCTCAAACCCACAAACCCCTGGTAACACCAACCTGTCTACAAGAAGCTCTACATACAGGAGCAGTCCCATTGCAATTGATGGGACAACTCATGCCAGCAAAGGCTGCAGATTCAGGCATAAGGCAACCGAAGTATGTGAGTCACTGGATTCTCTCCTGCCTGCTTGGAGGAAGAAGGAAACCTAGCACTTAGATCACTGCAAAACATCGCAGTGACTTGCAACACTTGAAACCCACACATACATAAAAGATTGCTGTGCCATCCCTCTTTGTGCATTTCAAACATCTCATTTCCAACCATAGCCTTCTTCAAAACTTTCATCTCTCCTCTCATGATGTACGCATATACTTTTTGTCTCTTTCCCATATGTATCCTTCTGCATGTATACATCTGGATACTGTCAAGGTTGCCATAATGTCTTTTTCTCATACTTAAAAACCTATGCCCATGGTAGCCGATTCTTTCATTTTCCACTTCAGTAGGTGTGCTTAATTTTCATGTTCACTCTAATTCCTACATGACAAAAAATTCTTTGAAATAGCTTCAGCATAAACAGAAATCAGGATAGATTAATGTAAATAAGTTTTTAAAGCAGTAATTGGTAAAGTCTGATACGTTATTATTAACACACAACATGTACATACATATGCTTTCTGAAAGGCAAGGAGGGGAAAAGCCCTGGCAAACCCATCCAACTATATTAGTTTACCAAATATGAAAAACTTGTTTTGCTGAACACAGAAACTTTAATTATTTTCATAAATTATTTATGAAACATTCAACTACAAATATAAAGCAGAGCATAAAAATGCCGCAAGCGAGGACACTAAATTAAAAAATGAGTTTGTTTTATTTTGAGTTGAATTGCTCTTTCAAAACAAACTACATAAAATATGAAACATGACAAGCAGCAGAAAAGAAATGTAATAGTTCTATTTCTATAATTTCTACTTTTAAAAATAAATAATGGAACTGACTGATCATATGAAACTCACCAGCAAATGTAGAATTTAAAATGGGAAAGAGATCTGTTTGCTTATAATGATCATTAATGACAGAATTTCTTTTCTACTTCCTTTTCCCAGTTTAAAAATGTTTCTCCACTGATAATGAGCCAGGGATGTACTCCCTTTTGTCAAAACATGTCTGTCCCCTTACCAACTTGAGCCAGGTGAGCATTAGTGAAAATAAATAGATCTGATCAAAGCAATGACAGCATTTAATCCTCTTGGAGTCAAAAGAAATTGAGACAATGTCTGTCATACCATGAGATACAACCACAACAACCTGGGGTTTATAACTGGGTAAGTAAATCCCATCCTGGGACTAGTGGTGCGGTGGATACAGCATTGCCACACGGAGCTAACAGGATCCTGCCCAGTGCAGGATCAGCAAGGGTACCACACCATTCACAACATCCATCAACACAAGATTAACTAACCTGTTGCATGATATTATGGTAAAAACATCATATGTTATTAAAAGGTGGTGAATTTCTAGAAATTCAGCAGGTTTCAACAAAACACATTTATGCAAAACGTTCTTGAAAAAGCTAACTATGTTTGAATTGGAAATGTCCCTAAACAACGGACAGCTGGCCAGCCTCTCTGCCCACTGCTGCTTTTGTCCCTGCTCTGAGAAGTGCCTTCAGTCAGCTCAGAGCAGCCCTAACTCAGTATCCAGTTTCTGGTAATGGCTAGTAAAAGGTAATCAGTAAAACATGACACTGACATATTCATACAGGAATTACTTTTCCAGGTACATTTCTTCTGATTTCAGCAAGTGGTAGTTCAGACACTTTTTTTTCCTCTCCAAACTGGTTTTGGCATTTAAAGCCAAAACCCCCATGAGTAATAGGTGCTTCCAATAAATCCCTGACAGTCAATTTCACAGTTTGAGGGATTAAACATAATTTTGTGCTGTATATTTTGAACTCACCCTACTACATACTAGCTAAAAAGATTAGAAGAATTCAGTAAGAAAAGCATGCCATGTAACAACATCAATAGTGTGCATCCTCCCATAAACACTATTTCATTTTATACTTCTGATGCTTACTCTTGGTGCAGAATTACCACCAGAAGAGGGAAGTGTCTGAAAAGCAGTCTGACATTCTGTGCTTCAGATTAACACTGTGCACTGCTATGACGTTAACATTAATACCGAAGTGCCCTAGTTACAGTCACGCAGAAACACAAGCCTATGATTGCTGGGACAGTTGGCAGCAAAAGTTATTTCTCTTCAAAAGAAGGGGTAAAAATTCCCAACACTATACACTGTATTCTAGTTTGTGAACGGCTGCAAATACAAGACTTAGGACACATGGCTGCTTATGGCTGCTTCTCATCCCAAGAGGAATGCTATGAAAACCCACCTATCGCTATGATGTCCACACCAGTGTCTTTATAACAGGAGCAATTCCTGTGAATATAAGGGAAACAAATTAACATAAGGCAAAATAATGTCCTCAAACTTCACCATATGTATTAGAGCTCTTTTGGCTTGAGCAGAAGCCGCGGTAGTGGCTTGTGGTAGTGGTAGAGCCACTGTGGCTCCCCAAAGGAGGGTCTTTATTCACTGAGCTCCAGGCCATAAACTCAAAAGCTATTTCGGCCAAAAATCAGAGGGAAAAAATAAAGTGCTAAAAGCTGCACAATTATCAGTAGCCCAGTTAGCTTATGTTTCACATCGAGCTGGTCAGTTTAGTTGTCAACAAGGAAGAGGATGAAACTTCTCCATGACAGCTTTCGGAGGCATGAGTAATTTCCTGGTCGCACATATGTCGTGCTCAGACTCCGGCCCGTGACTTAAAGGCTCGGAGAAGCGACGAGCAGCTCTCGGCCCTGCAAACAGGGCACACAATTACACCCAAGGGCTGGCAGGGGTACAGGCCTCGTGCCCCGGCTGCCCCCGGCCGCAGAACAGAGCGCCGCCTCACGCCCGGGGCCAACAAATTGTACTGAAAAGGCAAAGCCCCGCGCCCGCACCGGTGCCACAACCACCGCCCTCGGCCCCGCCACGCGCCCGAGCTCCCACACCTCCCTCCCGAGCCCTTCGTTTTCCCGCTCCCGCCGCCGTTCGTCCCGGCTGCCCCCGCCCTCAGCCCGGCCCCCTGCCCGGGCGGGAGGCCGGGGCCGCAGCCTGAGCGGGGCACCCCATCCCCGCACCCACCCGGGCAGCCTGGGGCTCCGGCGGGCGAGGGAAGCGCGCAGGGCCGCCTCCCGCGCTCCAGCTCCGTTCCGGGGGCCGAGCGCCGCTTCCCCCGCCGCTTCCGCCCGGCGCTCCGCGGCCCCGCGGCGCCATCTCGCGGTGCTGTGGGGAGGCGCCGCCGGGGCCCTCTCCCCGCAGCCGCGCCTTGGAGCCGCTCGCCCCTCACGGAGCCGGCGCTGCGAACTCACGGAGTCACAGGGTAAGGGGATCAGTCAGGCTGGGAAAGACCTGCGAGGTCATGAGTCCAACCTATGATCGAACACCACCCTGTCAACTAAACCATGGCACTGAGTGCCACGTCCAGTCTTTCCTTAAGCCTCCACCACCTTTAGCCTTAAGCCTCCACCACCTCCCTGGACAGTCCATTCCAATATCTAATCTCCCGTTCTGTGAAAAAATTTTTCCTAATGTCCAACGTAAACTTCCCTTGGCACAATTTAACACTATGTCCCGTTATCCTGTCTGTCCTCTTGTCCTGTCACTTGTTATCTGGGAGAAAGCACCAAGAAGAGGCCTCACTGCAGCCTCCTTTCAGGCAGTTGTAGAGAGCAGTGAGGTCACCCCTGAGCCTCCTTTTCTCCAGGCTAAACACCCCCAGCTCCCTCAGCCGCTCCTCACAGGACCTGTGCTCCAGGCCTTTCAGCAGCTTCGTTTCCCTCCTCTGGCAAGTTCCGAGTTCCTGCTGTGCCACCTGAGCCCTGGTTGCCACCTCCAGTCCTCGAGCATTTACAGTGTTCACCAAGCTGAAGTCTTACTCAAAACATGGGTGCGCTGCGGTGATGGTGGTGTGGCACTGCCATACTTTGCCCTCTGGTTATTATTTTCTCCCTAATGAATTTCTAAGTTATCTGTTCAGGTTCTGTACTGAGCTAGTATTTTCACAGTGCTGTGTGTGAGCAGTCCCTTGGGGACCTGTCACTGCTGACAGAGCAGGGATTGCATTTTCCCCTGTGTAGCATTTTACACTCTCTCCATTAAATTTGCCCGCTATTACCTGGTGCCATAATGTTGTTGTGTGTTTCTTCATGGTCAATAAACCCCTCAGTTGAACCATACTGAATAGCCCACTATACGCAACAGACCATGCTACCCCATCATCTGTGCCTTTCTCCAGACAACTCGTGGATAGGCTGTAACAAACAAGCGTGGCTCCTGCTACAGATGCTGGCAAGAAGGGCTCCCCTGTGGCTCCTCTCTGCCAAAGCCATTTCTCTTCTCTACTTTACGTGCTTTTAATTAATACTTCGGTACAAGAAATCCACCCATTATTCCTCTTTTTCAGCTCTCCTGGTGTGCTTCCTGCTCTAGCTGCTTGCTGGCTGAAAATTCCAGCAGATGATATTGAGACAACTTCTCTTTGTTACCTGCTTTAATTAAAAAACTCCATCATTTCATATTAATTCTCATTCATATAGCAAATTTCTACATTTATTTCCCATATATCTACTGAAGTTATTTTTTAAAATAATTTCTACTAATTTGGTATGGACATTAGATTTAATAGTTCACAAGATCTTCTTTAAAAGTGGTAAAAGTTATAGGATGTAAATATATTTTCAGCATATTAAGAGCACTAAATTATACCTTCTAAAATGCTAGTGGCTTCTCCATCATCTATGTATTCTTTTCTTCCAGCTACTGTGTCACTGTATAGTTTCCTGTGGGAGTCAGGCATCTGTACAGAGCTGAGAAGCCTAGATATTGCAGTGGATTTTAACTGTGGTCCTGTTCAGCCCCGTCATCACAAGTATTTTGTGATTTCCCTGTGTGTGGCCAAAACACTCACAGAGAGCCTCTCTGTCTCCAAGAAACAAGTGCATTATACAATTACCAGCCTGCTTTTTCTGATGGGCACCCAATGCACTCAGGGACTATTCCAGCTTTTCCTGCTCTAATCTGTGTATTCCTAGAGGCAAATTTGGGTTTCTTTATGCTCACACATTGGCATTTGCTTTTACACATGTCAGACTGATGGCTGAAGGCTGTGGACAGCAGCACATTAATATTGTCTTGGAGAGTCAGTATGTTAAAACAGGTATCAGGCAAATCATGAAAGAAGCATCTATTAGTCATGAAGAAACAGTTCTGGCTTAGGAAGTCCCAGTGCACTAAGAGCTGCTCTTTGCTTGCCACGTTCATTCCTGAGGACACTAACACTGGTCTCAGAAAAAGTGGTAATGGACTGCGTAGATCTTTAGTTGGAGTAAATTAAGTGATTATGTTACATATATATTAAAACGAAAACATGCTTTATTGCTGAACTGCTGCACTTTGTGTGGGAGAAAGGCATCAGGGCAACCTGCACAAAGGTATGGCATATGTGTTGGTTTTGTTAAAGTTACCAGACTTCAAGTAATGCCTCACTGAAGCTATGTAGATTGTGAAAATGCAATCAGGCTGTTCTTAATTTTGTAATATTTCAGTATAAAGTACTACTTTTTTGGGTAGTCTTACTTATAAAATGTACATTCACCTGGTTCACTGCTTCTTGCTTATTTCCTTCTATCTGCCTTACTTATGCATATTTGCACTTGCACAGTTATTGTCTGGAAGCAGAGAGGTCTTATGGATCTACAGAAATATCACATTAAATAAACTTCTGATTATATAAATTTTTTAAACAGTGACATCACTACTTTTTGTCTGCTGAAAACCAATTTCTTCCTCTGTGTTTCAGCTGATCACTTTCCCTTGATCACTTCTGAATCTTTCACTTCACAAAATATCTGCTGCTGTATGAGCTGTGTTTTCCTTGGAAGACTGTGTAGATATTTAATGAGTTTCAAATCTACCTTATCAGAGGAGAAGGAGCAACCTGGCAAGGTTTGCTTTTAAAGGAAACCCCCTTACATGGTCCCTCCCACAACCCAACAGCACAGAAGATCTCACATTACTTTTACATTAAAAATGTAAACTGAGTCTAGAATGAAATGAATACCTTTGCAATTTCTTTCTCAAAGCTGATGCTTTGGTGATTCAAGAATAGCTCCTATTGATTCCAACATGAGATCTTTTCTCACAGGCTGGGGGCCAGAAGCATCACAGGGGAGCCTTGGTTTTATTGATCAGTTTTGTCAATGGTGTCCCATAATGCAGCACGTCCCTCTTGAACTACTTTCTCTCATGACTGTGTTCATTGCAGCTCTCAGTATTTCTCCAATAGGCTGAAAATAAGGACACTATTTGCTGGGAAGTGTTTCCTGGCAAGAAAATGAAATGTTGGACTAGACTAGCTATTAGAGTGCAGAAATTTCTTCATAAGAAACAGTATTTGCAGCTGTCAAGTCTTAGAGAACATTTATCAGCTACTCAGATTCATTAATTATCCAATTAGTTGCATTAACTTATTTTTTAAGACGCTGTGAGTTTATCGACTGGAGGTTTATAAAAAAAAAATGGTGTTAAAAGTTTAACTTGCAACACATTTACGTAAGCTGAAAAAGCATTCTGGGCATCAGATCTGAAGGGGAGGTAGTTTCCAGCACACAGTGGCAATGATTGGAAGTTGGAAAGTAGGCAGTAACTTCTTTTTCTTGTTCCACTGTTCAAGAATCATACATCTGTCACACCCAAGTATGTGGTTCTGCACAACTTGTGCAAATTTGTATGTAGACCATTATTTTGCAAAGATTGTATTATTGAAGTGTTGCTCTACAGAGTTAAATATAATTCAAAATAGGTCACCTTTAGAACTGCAGATTGTCCAAGATGTTGCAGTTATTGACTCTGCTGGTTCTTTACTAAGACAAAATCATATTTTTGCATTATTTGTAGCAGATTTTCAATCATGATCTAAATTCTTTGCTTGTATTAAAAGAAATCCTTCTTAGGTCTAGCTCTTGTATAATATGAATCTACAATTCATAAAATTTACAGGAAAAGATACCCCTTCCTGGCAGGAGGTGGGGAGGGGAGAGGGTTATCAGAGGCAGAGTTGGGGAGAAGTAAAATATCTCAAAGAAAATTTTAATGCCAAAGAAAATATGGAGTTGGACTTCTAGACCAAATGCCAATTGGACCAATACTTTTATCTAAAGTTAGATGTAGCTCATATCTCTGTTCTGTAGCTCTTATCTGTCTTCTGTAGCTCCTGTGGCCTCATTGTACATGGATACATGTTAATGAATTAAATATCAGCAGCACCTCTAAAAACTTTCCCCACTGGGACAGGGGATAATATTCTTTTTGTTGTCTTTCTGTGCTTACTTACAGTCTGACAGTGATCTCCACACCTGAGCTTGTCACTCTTCATATACCATTATAGCCACAGGCAAAGCACAGTAATATGTTTTGGGTGCTGTTGATCTGGTGTATGTAGGTTATCTACTTTTGGTAGAAATGAATCACACCCCAGAAGTGCTCTTTTCTTCCACTGATTTTCAAGGCAGCCCGAGGCAATTCTCACATGGTGCTGTTATTGCAGGTGTGTATGTTTAGCCAGATAAATCCTATCGAGAAAAACAAAGTGCAAAAAGTTACTAAAGGAAAATACCATGGATCATAAGAGAGAAAAGCCCACCGAGGTCAATAGATGGCAGCATTGTAAATGTTAAAGCAGAGTCCCTGAAGATTGAAGACTGTAAAGACATCAGAAGATGTGGCCAGGTTTTGATTCCATTGCCCATGGAGAGAGTCTGCCTTGATTGGATCAGGTAAGAGTTGTGTATCCAAATGGCTGTGACCATGGCAGTGAGGGATGGGACTGGATCTCTTGGTAAATCCTGTTGTTTTATCTAGGCTGAATAGCTTCCACCTCTTCAGCAATTCTCCTGGCTTAAGTGCTACTGAATACAAAGTGTCTCATAGCAGCTTCTCACACCTGAATGTAGCCCCAAGAAAGTGTGCTGAAACAAACTGCACTTCATTATTCCCCTTCTCCTTCAGTTTTATGACATTACTAACTCTCAAACGGTTCCCAAATGTGTATGGGATGCACACATACTGGAATAACACCTCCCCTAATTACTAGAATCCAGTCCACAAAACTTGTGATATCCAAGTTAATGCCCCAGACTAATATTTAATCCACTTAGTTGTATGTTATTGTTGTAAGAATTTTCAAATTACTTATGATCACTAATGAATAAATAACATTCAGCATGTTAATACAGCATTGGTCAGAGGGTTTTTTGTTGTTGTTTGTTTGTTTGTTTGTTTCCCCCTCTGCTTTGATATACATGACATATTAGGGATACAACTGGCTTCTTAAAATAATTTATAGGTTTTTATTGGTTTTATTTGTGCACTGAATGTGTTTATTGGTTTTTGAAATATCATTAACTCCCTGAGATGTTTGTGTAAGCAGATTCCACCAAAGTGAATAGGTATCTATATGTGGAAAGTGCCTGTGTAAGTCCTGTGGCTTGTGATCAGTTTTCTCCATTATTGTGCATGTGTTCACTTGCGCATAACCTTAAAAATCAGCTTTTGATTGATGAGAGGTTAGTCACAGAAGAGCTGAATAACACCTTGAATTCAATTAAAATCACTCACTTATGTACTCTGTCAGGTGTTGTAGCTTCTTGATTTAGTAGCATTGCTCTCCATCTTTCCTCTTTTCTTCCTTTCTTCTGTTATTTCTTGTACCTACCTGTTGTGTCCACAGCTACTAATGATGGCTGCTTGTTTGTGAGCTGTAGCTTGCTCTCACCATGAGTTGTTACTGCCTCACTGATGGTGTTTCCATGATCCTTTGAATTTCCACAATTGTAAATGGCCGTGCTCAGTACAGCGGGTGATAATAATTCTATGCATAACTGCGCCTAGAGGCAGACCACAGCGTGCTGGCCAATCTACCTGCTGCAGGAGGTCTTTCATGAGGTAGTGTCTGTATCCTCTGCTTTCAACGGCTTTAGTCACAGACACTTTGAACTGACAGTAGAAGCGCACTGGGAAGCAGTGCAGAATATTGGATGTTCACCTGCTCCAGGTAAGGGGGGCTGCCTTACCCTGGAAATGCATTGCTGTCAGACTGAGAACAACAAGCTGCCTGTTACACTGCTCCAAAAGCTGCAGAATGTTCTGCACACAAGGACAGGAGATCGCAATGGCCCTTGAGTTAGGTGCACAGCTGGATTAAAACCCAGCAAAGTCAGTCTCAGCCGTTTCTTCTAGCAGCCAAGGATTTTGATGACCCCTTGGCTGTGGGACCAGCACGGCTTTGGGAGGCACACCTTTGCTGTAAGAATGACTTCTGAACTGCTCATAAGTCTCCTGTAGCCAAAGAGTTCCATGTGGCTCCTCAGTATCAAGAATCTTGAGGTTTTCCAGGGTAGCTCTTTAGGGATCAACATTACATCTGTGAAACCTGAAGCTGACTGAGGAGCTGACTAACAGGGAGGACAGGGGAAAAAAAGACAGATGTAGTGGAAGACAGGTACGTGACTTTTAGGTCCTTAATCCACAAGGTGGGATACAAAGCTGAAAGCCATGTCTGTGGTTTTCCGTTCAAACCAGGAAGTCAATTGGGTGTCCCAGAGAGTTACCTGGAAAACCTTTGTACTGCTACCTGTGTTTATCAACTTTAACCTTCCTTTATAGTCACTGAAGTCCTGCATCTCCAGGAGAGAGAGGTCCTATCTAGTCTCTGAGCTAAGCTGTCTGGCTTCCTCCATTGACCTTAGACCAAACATAGATACAAGCTTAGGTACTTCTGCTCTCTATTTAAAGGTAGGTGAGAACAAAGTGAAGAAACTGCAGCATGGAGAGATCTTTATCTGCAGCTGTTCTCTCAAAAAACAACACATCTCTCCTTCTTTTAGGCAGCAGTGAAATGAATGTGCCCCCTCTGATTATTGAATAACTTGCTGAGTACATCACTTTCTCAGAAAAAGAAACATCTGGGCTTCATTCCCCTCTAAGCCTCAGAGACTTAATACTTACCCCCATGAGAACAAACAAACCACTTACCTCTCACTGACCTTAAAAGCCTGACTCCTATTTATAGGCCAGCATCAACATTTTGGTTTTCATTCTGGCTTTTGTGTGTCCACAGTCATTATTTGGCAAGCCATTCTACTGGTTTAGCCAGGGATACTGCAGTGCTCCAGACACAAATATTTTGGCCAACATAGATAAAAATACCCCTCAGTTTAGGGGAACAAATAGCATGTTTGTTGCAGTAGGAATGACTAATGAAAAAAAAAATTAAGTATTTTGAGCATCATCAGCTTGTTTTATTTCACTTTTCTAGCCATGAATCAGACCCAGCTCCTTTGTATATGTAGTAGTAGGCATAAAAGTCAGAGGCAGATGAGGCAAAGGGCTAGCGGGAGGGGGGTTCCCCTCCTATCTCCCCTTTATTAAGAGTAAGGGGTTTAGGGTCGAGGTGTTCGGGAGGGGGAGAGGGAGGAGAGGAACA
>VZRL01002884.1:0-59378 GCA_013397895.1 Origma solitaria | reverse complement strand
GGGACGGGCGGCCCCGGCCCCGCCCCACCGGCAGCGGCCGCGGCGGGCGGCGGAGGCAGCCCGGGGGGCCGGCCCGCCACATGTATAATTACCTCCATTATGTTATTTCAATGAGAATGCTCTCCTGGGTTGGTGTTTGCATGGAAATATTGGCTATTGCTCTCTCAGTGTAGTTTGTCCTTGTGCAGAAGTACCTGAGGACCCACCGTAGTGAAGGTCTCCCTAGGAATGAGGGCATAAGGAGGGAAAACAACTTTTCTCAAAAAAATTCACGTGAGGGCTGAGGGAGGTGAGTCATGGTGGCCTTGCCTTCAGCGTATTTTCAGCTCTTAGCCATGGGGTCTAACTATTGATGATCTTTGGGAAGCTGATTTCTGCTTCTGGGCAGGAGAGGTGAAACCTGAGTCTTGGAAATGTCAGAAGCACAGAGTGTTTATGTATGCACAGTAAATTCACAGGAAGATCTCTGCTGTTGAGGAAGGTTGTTTAGGGGACTACTGCTGATTTGTCTATGTGTAGGAACACCAAGGCAGCTCGGATGTGTGAGATTTGTTCTACAGCAGATCTCCAGCACCCTGTCTAGTTCTAGAGCTGGCTGAGATAGTGCTCTAGAGTTATACATGGAAAACAAAAGGAACTTTTGTACTTACAGCAGTAAAAAAACACCAGACAAATGGATCTATCCCTCAGATTTCCTCCACCAAAAATTCCCAAATCAGAAAAAAGAGCTTTTCCAGGAGATCCTAGCTGCATGCAAGCCCAAAGGAGTGGCCTATGGACAACATGTAGATACTGATGATTTGTGAGACATAAATTCCCACAAATCATGAAGGCTTCACTTAATCTTTCCCTCCTCAGTCTGAATAAAAGTTGAATGAGAACCTCAGGTATGGCAACCACTGATATAGAATAGGGTTGGAAACTCGCAAAATATTTTGGCAAATCCAAATTAAATGTCTTTGCACAGAAACTGGTTTTATTACACTGGCAGCAAATGTATTTTCCTTTGAGAATTCATTAATTGCTGCTTCTGGGTCTCAATATCTGGGTTGCTTTTGACTGACACATTTTGAAGATCCTTGAAGGATGGAAAAATGTGAACTTCTAAAGAACCTGGATATATCTCACACTGCTGGGATGGCTCATGTTGATCCTGTGTGCTTTTAAGCTTTCTGCCACTTGAGTAATTCTGGTATTGTTTCCTTGGTCTCTGATAAACTGCATGTGTGAAACCTTGGCATCTTTGTCAGAAATAGGTCTTAAATGCCTAGAAGCCTGAACTAGCCAGGAACTGTGATGATTCCTCGGTGTCCCTCATGCTGTTGCTCACTCTTTCTCAAAGCTCTGGCTGTGTGGAGATGCAAATGGCAGGTGGTCTAGAAAATGGTAATGCTTTGTTACCTTGCACAAGAAATCAGACTCAGAGTATCTCCATTTATACGTGTACTCCACTTTTCTCCTTTGGAACTGTCTTTGGGCTTGGAGTGCCCAGAATCCTCTTTCTGCAGCAATGATATCTGCTTTACTTCAGGGTCTCTGTTCTCGGATGTAACTGTCTTTCTGCCTCCTCTCCTGGACTCATCTCTGTTCCTATACTTAGACCAAAATTTTCTGTGTCAATTAAAACTTTTATTGGCCTTTTCAGATAGTCCAGATCCCCACTCAATAATTCCCTGCCTGATTACTTCTCTCTTGAAATTCAGGTTTAGGAAAGCTGCTGAACACTGTGTTAATGAACATTTTGGCCCATGAAATTTCCATGTGAACAGAGAATGAAAAAAATGTAATGACTGGCAGAGTTCAGCTGTTCTGTGGATTTCACGCTGACTCCTTCTTTTATGGGGTTAGCCTGGAGATAGGGAGAGCCTGAAGTAGACTGGATGAATAGCTCTGGGAACTCATAGCCTCTTCCCTAACATTCTCCCTTCTGAACATTCAGTGGGCTTTTCCATCATGAGACTGTGGATTAAATGTATTTATTGCAGCTGACATGCTCAGGGTCTTCTTGCTGAGGTCTGAGATGTGTGTGAGAAGTTGCTTAGGAGACCAGATGCACGTGCACAGTCCCACCACGTGGCCAGAAATTATGTCTGTGATGGTGCACATAGTGACCCTGGTAGAGGAAGGACCTTGGTAATGCTCCGAAGATGCTGCATGTGTGGTTTTATGAGTGACAAAGTTGGCAGTAAATAGCTGTCCAATGTCTCTGTAAGAGGTTATATGACATGTGCTGGCAGAAAGATGGCATTCCTGCTCAGCTATTAGCCCTGAATCACCATCCTTGGGAATTTCAGAACAAAATAAAAATGAAGAGATAAAATAACCAATGGCGAGGGAAGGAAGACACTGTATGTGAAGTGAAATTGCAGTCTTCATGAATTAAACACAGGAAATTCATAATATCAAACTATTTTCAAATCATAGCTACAGAGATTCCACAAATCATTGCATAACAATGATACACACTGAAATAATAAATAGGCACAAAATTTTAATTTCCTGGTCCTTTTATCCACAAAGAACTGAGCATTTAGATGATTACTGACATCATCCTTCATACAATTTCTGCAGAGCAGTCAACAAAGAGCTAATGATCTGACTATGTCTGTCATACTGTATTGGATTGGGCCAGCGTTCAGTAGTCACCCTAAAGACTTTAAAGACTGTAAAAGGCATACAAGAGCCTGTATTGCCTTTGAAAATGTTTGATGATAAATTGAGGTGGCATTAATTCCCAAATAATTAATTATGAATTGTTCATCCATTCTTTTAATTAAAAAGTTCTTCGCAAGTTTTATCTTCCCAGTTTGGTATCCTATGATTTACAACTGAAGCATCTCCCTGTTAAAAGAGAACTTGCTATTTCCTGAGAGACTTCTATAGAATGAGTAATGAAGTACTTTTTATTAAATGACGGTGAAAATCAAAATCTCACTACTAGTATTTCATGGAGGGTTTATCTTAGAAGAAAGGAGATGCACATGGGATTGAACCAGTGTGACAAGAAATCTTCAGCAATAGAAATCTGCCTCTACAAAATGAGAGCCATGCTGGTGTGATGAATAACACTTGCTTTGAAAAGCAAATGCAATACTTGCCCATTCAATTTCCCAGGCTTGAATGCAGACAGTCTTACCAGGAAAACCAGCTGTTGCTTCACTTCTGTTATTTCTTATTATACTTACTGTATGTTGTACCCAGAGACAGCATCAAGCTGCATGCACACTATACAGACACCAGACACACAAACTAACCACGAATATAAGCACTGCCCTATTGTGGAAAAGGAGAGGGGGATTATTATTTGTACTGTAAGTAGTTGGAAGGTGTTCAAATGCCGCTGTAATGGATGCAATATGACATAAGTAGATAGATCCAGAGGTAGTTCCAGAGATTTATTCCTGAGAACATAATTCCACTCTACACATCAGCTTTCTGTGATACCCTTAAAAAAAAAAAGAGAAAAAGCTTCTGCACTTGCATTGTTATTTTACAGGTTTATGGGGACTTTATAAAACTCCTTAGTCAAGATTTTGTTTTGCTGTATTTAAAATACTATTCCTAAGAAGTTACAATTTATGAGAATACAAACAGTGAAAATCCTTCTCAGAATCTTTCTGGCTGGCTTAACTTGTACAGAATTACCAAGGCTTATTTTATTACTATTGATTTAATGGTGTTATGTTTTCAGAAGATATTTTCATGAATGAATGCAACCATATTTCTAAGTTTTATCCTTTTTCAGAACAGCTAGGACCTGTTCTTACTTTGAATAATATGGAGGCCATGCTGTCACCACCTAAAATTATGACAGTTTCCATAGCATCTTTGCAGTACTGCATTAATCCTCAGGTAAGGTAACACCTTTCCAGCTGCAGTTACTCTGAGCTGATGTAATTTACTCTCACTGCTTTAGAAGTTGTATGGGTGGGCCAGGTCTAAGGATTGGTCAGGAGAAAGCAAGAGGGGCATCATGTTCATTTGCAAGTGTGAGCATGAGAGGAGGAAAAGGCAGCAGTGTGACAGCATATTTGTAGGGCAGCAGTAGGAGGTGGCAACTGTTGGTACTGTGTGCCAAGGTCTGAGTTAAGTACTTGACTATGAGGTGATCCTTAGAACAGTTTATCCTACATACAGCTGCTTGCTTGGAAATAAATAATTTTTGATGCATCAGTCTAGTTCCAGCCCTATGGGTTGTTAACAGGATACAGCCTGCACTACATAACTTTCATTATCTTTGTGTCCAGGAGTTTCAGGGACTGTGTGGCCTAACGGTACCTCTGATCACTTCGTTGACTAGAAGAAAGACTGCCAGTGTGACACCTTTTCCTGCCATTACCTAGGATGGGTGCAGCTGCAGTGAAGATGGGGTAGTGATGATCACTGTGATGATCACACTCACTGTGCTGGGCAGTGATAATGCACAGGGCTGCTACCTCTCCTTGGCCATCAATCCAGCCTGGAGGTGGGCAGTCCCACTGCTTCCAAAGGTCTTTTTAACTGCTCTCAAAGGGACCCTCACCATTGTTTCTGGAATGTAAAGTGGGATGTGAAAGTGGCCAAGGGAAAGTCACATCTTATTGTGTGACATTGTTCCAAGTGAGGCAGTGCCTCTGCTAGAGCATCTCCTGTGGTGAGGATATGGAGGCCCTAAGGTTGAGTTTCAAAAGCAGAATTCTAGGGTGCTGCTCTGACTTCCCAGTAGGCATGTTCTTCCTAGAGCCTTTATTGCAGCATGCCTTTCTAGGTGAAAAAGTGCTATACATGTTTTGTAGCATCTTCAGAGAACTCCTTAAGCTTTCCCAATAAAAGTGCTGGTAAAATCAGAAAAACTGCATGCAAATCATTGTATCATAAAGTTTTAAGAGATTAATTTCTTCCCCTTTCACTTCTTTCCTCTTATTTATCTCATTACTATTCTCATTGCTCTAGAATTTACAGAAATCTGTAATTTGGTATTTTTCATTTTGAAGGAGAATGCTCTGCCTTTTCTTGGCATCTAAATACTATTCAAAATTCATTGTGTTACATTGTCTGGACATTTCTCATAAGGCATTACATTTTTCAAACTCTCAAGACGCTTAGCCTTCAAATTTTTTAGTTTAGATGAATTTTGACTCATTATATCTTCCTAGAATAGATTTAATTGAGATCACGATGTCTTCACTATCTTGTAATGATTATAGAAGTTTTTCCTTAGCACAGTAATACAAGGAACAGTCTTTGACACATTTATAAGAGTTATCAACTAATGAGATCCAGTTTTCACGTGTATACAAGTGGGCCACATTTCATCAACCTTCATTAAACAAGAAAAATAGAAGGAGCACAAATATAGTTGGATTGTGCTGGTGCATAGACAGAATTTTTTCTCTTAATATTTCCTCCCTCTGCTACTTCAGAAATGTTGATGACAGAGCTTGGAAGATAATAATATAAAGTATATTAAATAATAAAACTTTTAAAAATAATTGTGCATACCAGTTCTATTTAAAATGTTCAAGGTGAGAGTGGGGTGGTGAGGGGCAGCACAGGTGTAGGGTGGTGGTGGCAGGGACACATTTCTGCTGGGGGGTTTTGGTGCAGCTGGTAGGGCACCCTGGGAATGGAAGCAGGAAGGGATAAACCCCAGTGATATCTGGAAAAGAGTGTTTTTTTGAGTGATCTGGATAGATGTAGAGGGAGCTGGCTAAAAAGTGAGATGTTAAGACCTGGATGAGGCAAAGTGCTAGGGACTCCTCCAGGAAGATGCAGTCCTGACAGGGATGCAGAGAGTTGGGATGGACAGGGTTGGCATGGCTTGAAGTGTAAGGATTTGTTTGGAATAAAAGATAATAGTTGCTACATTTGAGTGGGCAGGGAGAGACCTGCAATTTGGAGGAGCAGAAGCATAAGGTTGAATGCAGATAACTATATTTATATATAAAGGAGGTGGAAGCAGGAAGGTAGACAAGCTAACACAAGGAAAGAGAACGAGGACCCTGATATAAATATTGCATAACTTTGGAAATGCAGTTGTTACCTCTTTAAAGTTGTTGCTATAGCTGTAAAAATAATAGCATGCTAGCTTCCATCAGATCTTTTTTTGATACACGTTTTGACAACAACTGAATTTCAGGGGTTTAATTTATTTAAACTGGGAATTTCAATATTATCTTTTTGTACATTTCTAAAATGTCCAGTTCTTATGTAGGCTGCTATAGGTCAAAGACAAACTATCTTTCAACTTACATTGACAAGAGAAAATGTTCAATTCTGATGGTCATTCAAACAAATTATTGTATGACCCTGCAACAAGAATGGTTATAAAATATTCCATCTGTTCACAGCTGTTTCCTTGACCATGAACAAAAGACCTTTCATGATCATACTCCAAAACATAACAAATAAGCTGCGCAGGAAGCTACAAGAAAAAATGACATCAAAGAAGGAAAGCTGTAAAAAAAAAAATTTATTTTTCAAAGCCTTATTATATTTAACCTGCTGTTCAAGTGCTTGAAAACTCTGTGATATATAGCTGATGTTTGAATACCCTTAAACTAAGCCTTTTCTGACAAGTGCATCAGTGTGTGTTCCTATGTCAAATTCAAGGACTCTCACAAATAAACAAAAAACTGAAGGTGATTCTGCACCTAACTAGCTGGGGGAAAAAGTTTCACAAATTATCTGTGGGTACAGCTTGCAGTCTGGGTAAAGAGGAAAAAGATATTGATGCAATTATCATTTGATTTTCTCTGTATTCTGCCTTCTGGTTTCTAAAGAGTTTCTCTGTAACTGAGATATTATGGGGGCAGAATTGATAAAGTCCAACTGTTTCAAAGCAAACAAACATGGGGAATTTCTGTCACAGAAATTTTTGTGGGTGTTTTTTGGTTTTTATGTTTTCTTTCTAGCAAGGCATTTCAGACTAAAATTACATGATTCCTTTTTGTGGATTAAAACCCCCACAACAATTCGATTAAATGATTACAGTTCCCAGAAAGAACATGCTGGTGGGGGTTTTTTGTGTTTCAATCAGGCATAATCAGGCATTGCAGCAAACACTTGGAAGATAATCTGATGCAGAGCAGTAAAACAAAGGAGAAATAATCCCCATCAGAATATTGTGCAACACAACCTGTTTCATTGGCATTACCTGTAGCAGTGGTTGCATCTTATTTAGATGTGCAAATGGGAAGCCTAGCTATGTTAGATATCAAATGTTGGAATACCTGGATTATTACCAAATGTTGCAGTGCAGAGGAGTTGCTCTGACTATGCTCTGTCAAGGTCTGGGTTTTACTTTTGTTTATAATGTATGATTATTAAAAAACCCTAAATCTCCATTTGCTCCAGGTAAACACATCATTGGTTCTGAAGAGCTCCAGTTTTCCACCCAAGCAGGCAATTTCCTTAATAAATATTTGATTTACTTTGGCAAACATCAACATTTAAATGGCAATCCCTTTACATCTATAAAAAGCACAGCAACTCAGGGCTTGTTTCTCTCCTATGTCCCCTCCTGGACCTATCCTACTTTTTTCTTCTGTCCTTGCCTTGCTTCTCTTAGTAATAACTTCTATAACTTCTAGCTCCTCAGAAAATCAGGCTTATTCCACAGATGTTTCTCTCTGCTTTTTAAAGAGGGAGTAGAGGCTACGGTCAGCACAATACACAGCATCCTCCTGAGCAAACTGCCTTGACTACAAGCTGTCCCCTGGAGCATGGAGACATTTCAGAACAGAGATGCTGATGAAAACAGCACAGCTGAATGCTTCCTTGGAAGCGGGAACCTTGAAAACTGGCTGGATCAGTCTGGTACGAAATAAGGTTAACATCCCCAAGGGCATCAGTCCCCACTCTTCTGTGGTGTCATTTACACAGGGTGTAGAAGAGTGTAGAATACCGAGGAACTGACTTTCTTACTAATACTGATGAAAATCAGAAAATCAGAATCAGGCCTTTATTACTTTATCACATTAGATAAACCATTGTGCTCTGAACCATTTTTGCTATGCTTTCTGGTGATAATTACAGTAAGAAGAAGGTGATGGAAAACTTTGCCTGAAGCATTTTTCTCCCTTTCTTTTTCCCTCCTTCTCTTTATTTAGCACCTTTCTACAAACATGGACTATTCATGATGAATTTTAAACAGCCAAAGAAAGGCTTATTTAGCATAGGAAATGTCAGTAGAACAGTATTTATGTGGCAGGATAACATATATCTGTTCAATAAAACTCAACCAAGGGTCCTATCTGCATGTGGAAGAGCAGTAGGTGGAGACACTGAAAGTTCAAAAATCAAAAAAGATCCTCTGAAGGTTGCAGAGCACAACTTTTTGAAAGCCAAGGAGTGTTTTCTCCCCAGCTCTGCACAACAACTTTAAGAGTGGTATTAACCCTAATAAAATATTTCCAAAATGCAATTTGAGAGAGAATGTGAGGAGATGTGTTTACCCACTGTGCTTTTTTTTTTTTTTAACAGCATTTCACTTCTCCCATGAGTACAGAAGTAAGTAATTCTCTCTCTTTCTTGGTGTTGGATTTCATTTTGTGTACTCCCTAAAGAGGGAGTTCAATTTTATCTTAATAAAATTTTGACTTGAGGACTCCATATGGAGTCCAAACTACTTAATGTTCTCAAGAGCTGATCTGAAATAAACCAAATGAAATAAAGATGACCACACAAATAGTCTCATGACACATTCAGCTGACATTTTTTCTGGTTTTGATTTAATTTCTTGTAAAAACTGACCATACACCCAGAATTCAGCACTGCAATAAATGCTAGTATCTTGCACTCTCAGTGGCTGGGGGCAGAAATTCATCTCCTGTTGCTGTCTTTCTTCAGGAGCAGAAATAAGGCCAGGTACAACTGTTCTGACTGGAGCAACAGAGTTGGAGCTTTCAGCTGTATCTACATCAGTTAATGGGAATGGCCTGGGAGTGCTGCCTGGTGCTGTTGCTGCATGAATGGGGCACCGCATCCACCCTCCTCTCTAATACAAGCTGCTATGTGCCAGCTGATTATCCCTGCTGACTTTTGAACCACAGCTGGAAACTTTTGGGTAGTGTTAGCTGAAATGCTCCTGGACTATACCAGAGATCACTGACAATTTAATGGGGCAAAGAATGGAGCCTAGCAGTGTTAAACCTGAAATGTGCCTTGGTGCTGTTTGATTTACAAGAATAGGTATGGCCTTTCTGATTTTCTGCTATCCACCATTACATGCCTCATCAGTTATATGTTGGATTTATTTTGGTCATGCTTTACTTCTAAACTCGGGAACTTCTTGCTCTGTTTCTTTTCCCATAGATGTGGCTCTTTTTCTTGTACACCCTGACCCCAGTCCACCTGTTCTCCTTCTACTTTGACAACTTCTTTAGCAATTGTTGAAGTAAGAAAATAATCATTTTCCCACATCCCTTAAAGTATTGCCATGACCCATGGATAGAGCTGAACTCTGCTCTTCATTCACCAAGAGTTGCCTGCTTCTCAGTATATGAGAATGCTACAAAACTCATATTTTTCCTTTCTTCTCTGGTGCTAGTAGAGGGGCAGTTGAAAAAGGCACAGACATCTTTTATTTAGGGTGACATATTTTTATTCTGATTAGACTCATCCAGAGTGAAAGACAAGCTCCCTTTTAGGACTTTAAATAAATAACGGCACGCAGTGGCCCAGCCCATCATCGTTAAACACTGTTTTCATAGAGGGTCGTGAACTCCATACTGGCCTCATTAAAGCCGTGGAAACTCCATCAGTGCTTATGTTTCTGTGTAATGATTTAATTGAATTTTCTTATTGCTGGAGCTTGTCATTATGCCAGTGATTTTCATGCTGACTCCTTAATCTCACAGAATTTTTGCTCAAGTCTAAATAGTCCAAAATTGGTTTTATCAGTGTGTAGTCTGCTGGCAACATATGAGGCCTGAATAAGCAAGCAATTATTTGGAGAGCTGGGGGAATTTTCTTAGTTTTGTCTTTTTACTTAAGGATTTAATTTTACCCTCTGCTTTTTCTTTCTTTTGAACAGAATACACAGTAGAGTTTCCAACCTGTAACAGTAGCCTTAGGAAACTCTTGACATGTAAACAGAAGAAGCTTGGACTCATTAGTATGTACTAGATAGAGCTGGACTTAATTTTGAAAAAAAACCAACACAAACATGTGATGAGAAGGTGAGCGACACCAAAGTGTTAAGCTCTAATATAACATTGTCCTGGGAAGACACAAACCTATTCAAAACACAATAACTTCCACATTAACATGGGATTGTGGCTGAGAATTTAAATGCCAGAAAGCCAGAGGAATTTCCACAACAATCAAATTTCAGACCTGTGTGGCACTGAAGATTAATATTAGTCTGGACAATGTTTTTTTGTGCTGAACCCATTAAAAGCTTGGATGAGGAAAGACAGCTGTGAGGTGGAATAATTGAAAGACTTGGTGAGCAATCAGGGTTCATAGACACAGAACACTGACACTGAGTGTACATGTTTTGGCACAAAGTATGCATCAATGAGGATGTGATCCCCAGCAATAGTGTGATTCATGCCTCAGCTGGGCATGGCTGAAGAGACAAATCAGTGAGCCTACAGGCAGAATACAATTCAAATATTTTATATCTTGGAGTATGAGCTGTGCATTTCAACTGACTGTGATGACCAGATCTTCACCTTAGCTCAGCTCAGCTGTTGCATACTGTTTTGAACACCAGTGATGCCTTAGGAATGATGGAGGAATAAATAGCAATTGCAAATCATCTTACATTTATGACTGAATGTTCAAATGCAATTTCCTCTATTTACCACCTCTGTAATTTGAAGAGCATGATTTTATAAGTTATAGCCTTCTCTCTGCAGTTGACTTGCTATTTTTGAGGGCAAAGCAGCTTGTGCCACTAAGCAGGTGTGCAGCTAAATTTTGTACCATGATTTTTCATCATGAGCTCTGGTTGTTGTCCTTGGTACAGGGAATTTTATTTATGGTGCCGAGAAGACATTGAGTTCACAAATTATTATGGCCAGGTCTGTGGGATGTCTGTACTTGATCAGCAGCACCCATTTATGACACCTGGGATTTTATGACACTTGGGATTTTTTATTTGCTGATGAGGCTGGAGCCAAGCAAGTAGCTTCCTGGGAGAGAACATAACCTGTGGTCAAACCCCATAAAATCCTACAAAACCACTTTGAAACTGACACAGATGTTCTGATATTTTATTTCGTTTGAAAAAATCCCAACTTTGCATTGGAAGATAGAAACATTAAGACAAGTTCTAGAAAAGATGCAGTGAGTGAATATAAGTGGGCTGACATAGGACAGAGAATATAAGGTCACATTTTGCATAATTTAGTGTTGAAGAAAAGCGCTGTTGGTTCCATAGATTTCTCTTTCTGTTGTGCAAACAGCAACCTGAAAAATGTTTGTGACCTCATCAAATGGGCAGAATACTGCTAAAGTTTACTTACTAACATTAAGTATTAATCCACATTCTGTATTTGCTAGTGATGATATAAGCTTGGGAGTATCCACTGATTCCAGTCAAATTGTTCTATATTTGCCTATACTGAGTACAATTCACTTTGATATTTACAGGCTATTATTTGGCAGAGCAGCTTAGCTTTAGCATGACTTGTAACTATGAATGAAATTTATTTGTACATTTTACAATTTTTTAATGTACAATGCCAATATGTTGCACTGAATAACAATACTGGGAAAACCAAAGGAAAGTCCCAAAATGAAACAAATTAGATCAAAAACTAGAAAGATGGGATTGCAGGTGCTGCAAGAGTTATGGTTGTTCTCCATTTATGATACATTTATTCATGCTTAAAAATGGAAGCAAAGGAAATAGAAGTTCAGTTTAACTGATTGCTTTACATCATTCCAGCTCTTGATGAGATTTTCACTGCAATGCTATACTTTATCAAAGTGCATAATTACATTTATTGATCCCATTCTGGGGAGTGGGATCAAGGTTTTCCTGAAGTGTCAGGTGCTTTAAAGAATGCGGCCCAGAAAGTCTGAAAGCAACTTCAAATTATTATTTTTTGGAATGAGTAAGAATTCAGTTTGTATGTATTACTTGTATAGAAGATGTAAATACTTATAATGAATGCAATAGTTTGTAATATGCATGACATAATGTTTAATCTACATATTATATATAAATATATAGCATATATATTTGTATTTTATGGTGTGTATATGTACCTGTAGACACATATATGTTATAGGATGTATCAAAACAAAATTTCATTGTGCTGCCAGCAGTGCATCAGCTCCTGGTGTGCAGCAGGGCCTGTAATATTGTTTACTACACTTACCAATCTAATTCCTTAGGGAAATGTATCCACTGTGCTGCTGTGGCATGTGGGATGATGTGGAAACGGGCTCTGCTAGATGACCTCTAAGGAGACAACAAATAGCACACCCCTGGGAAAAGAGAACAATGGGCTCAGTTCCCCTGTGAGTCCATGTTCGGGGCTGCAAGGCATCAGGTTTTGCTCAGCCCCAGCCAGGCTCTGCTCCATCAGGGCACACAGGAAGCAGACACATCAGTGATGTGCTCCCACAGGAAAGGGCTCCTCTTTCCGAGCGCATGCAGACACAAACTCTTAATGCAAAACTTCCAGAGAAACACCTGCTGGGAGTGCACCTTCTCCTCTCCTTCAGACAATTGTCTATGCAGCTGCACAGTAGCATTCCCAAGGAAACTTTCAGGATTATTTTTTCATTGTTAAGGGTATTCCTGACCACAGGGGGAAGTTGGCATCCTTTTTAGTACTTTGAATCATTCTTCAGGAGCATCTTTCAGGCCTGGCTCTTTCCACTGGCTAAGTAGCCCTAAGCTGGGTACTCTGAGTTATCTTATTAATGATGCCTGCTGTGGACAGGCATCCAGTTCTGAGATGTTCAGCACTTGAGTTAGGCAAGTCAAGTAGGCAGTCTGAATAGATGCCATTGTGCCAAAGGACTGCAGGGACACCAAGTGCCAAGTTTAAGATTATATTCTACAAACAGGAAGCTTATTGCTGCTCTCTAACTCAGCAAGCCAGCTGAAAGCCAATTCCTTGAGCCAAAAGTGAACCAGCACTATTTATTTCTAATTCTGAGTCCAAGCGCAGAGGGAAGTAATTTGTTTTGGAGTTGGATTTGGAGATGGGGAAACTGACATGCCGCATTTGGATGTTTACTTTACGTATTTGTCATTTTATTTATGAATAGTCATGGAATGTGAACAACCAGTTAGTGAATTGCTTGCAAAACTTGCTTTAAACATTGTATATATTTTATCTAAGTACTGAAGTATGGGTTTCAGCATGTTCCTTTTTCCATTTTCATTGCTTTGATTTATTCTGTAAAAACTTCTCTGCCTGTCCTTTAAAATTGTGCACTTGGAAATGATTTATATGCATGCTCTCGATATTAACCTTTTGTTTTCTCTTTTGCATGCTTGTGACTGTTAATGCACATTGTGAAAATAATCTGTCTTCTTCAAAAGGATCTATTTTATTTCCATCCACAGTATATGCTTGACACTTCTGGAAAAGAAGAAGAGACAAGGAGGGAAATTAAACTGGAGCAGACAATAATAAAGCTACTGTAACTCCTTTTCCCTTCCTCAGCAGGGTGAATAATTTTTAGCCAAACACTGGAGAATCATTAAGAGGGGTCACATGCTTTTTAATAAAGCTGGTGTTAGCTGCCTTCCTCAGCTCTTCCTCTCAGTGCTACAACGCATCTACTATGCCATGTGGGGAGTGTTGCAATCTGAGCTCAGCATTGAATCCAGCTCTTCACAGCAGCATCCAGTATGGAGGGGACAGTTCCTGACTTTCTTACCCTTTTTCCCCCAGCCTTTAAGTACAAAAACTGCAGTCCTTTCTCTCCTACTCAGAGCTGTCTAAGCCTTTCTGATCCCAAAAGCTTTGTTTTACTTTCCATGGACAACCATATCTTTATTCTTTTGCAAATGATGTAGCTGGGATTGTCAGTCTTCTCTCTTTGCAGGTGATATAGACATATACTTGCAAAGGTGGGCTGGCAGCAGAGTTGTCCAAAAACACCTGACACTTTAAGGAGAAAGGTGAGAAGCCATTCACTGTGGCTTTTGGAGAGCTACATTTTTATTAAAAAAAATTAAATAATGAAAGAATAATGGTACTGCTGGAAGCTGTTTTTTCTGCTGGTGCAGACAATTCCCCAGTTACACAGGCATGCTATTACTGCAGCTGTGATATGTTACTGTAAGTATATAACTGTGTTATGAGGAAGCAAGTGCTGTCCAGGAATAACTTTCCACCTTGAGCTGAGGGTTTGGTGAATGGGACTCACAACTGAATTTGGATGCCTGAAGGGAGAACTGGTTAAGGCAGAAAAACTTTAAAGGGCAAATCTGACCTCTGATATAATCAAGAAATTATTTCCAACTGGAAACACAGTCTAATTTTTTTAATGGTTCACTGTAAAATCAAACCTTAATAACTTTATTGCTTAACTTTCTAGACCTTTGCAATTCTTTTAAAAGCAATGTAGACATGAACTGTTGCAAAAGAGTTTGAGGTGAAATGGGTTCCACTGTGGAATCAATAGCTGGACATTGTATTGTTTTTTGTGCTTTCTATGCAATAATTAAAAGGTGTATCCTGTGGTTACTCTAGTGTTCTGCTGCCTTTCTCATTTGTTTCTGTGGGAACACAAAATTACTTGTGCAGTGTGTCACTCAATGTACAGCAAAAGGCTTGAAATGACTTCTATTGAAAAAGCAATTACCTCTCCAGTAGAAAAAAAAAGCGGCATGTAGATGTCATGGCCTTTTTTTGGAAAAAGCTGCTTAATGACACAGGACATGTTCATAAAAAAGTAATAAGTCTATTTTACAGCCTTTTTGTACATTGGACTTCTCACATTTCAGAATTCTTACTCCTGAGGAGCTTTTGTGTATGTGTGGGTGTGTGTGTGTGGGTGTGTGTGAGAATCAAAGGAACACGGTGTCCTTTGCTTTAATAGTTTATTTTATGTTATTGCTTTGTGTTTTGCAGTCACTCTAGCCAATCTGCATTTATGAACTGAAGAGAATAGGAGCCAGGGGCCTAATATTACAGTAAATTAGGTCCTGAATTTCTACTCGAGCGATTTAGTTTTGAATTTAGCCTTTATTCTAACTACTTAATGTACAAAGATATCACATTGGGAGTTAGAAGGTTTGCCTCTTTCCTCAACAACAAGAAAATGGTAGTCAAGGAGTGAAGAAGAGTGCTTCCCTTTTAAACTCTGTTTGGTCTGGGCTGTTGAGATGTCTCTCAGATCTTTATATGGTCTGCCTAGTCCAGTTACTAGGGCTATTGGGATTTTTAATTCTGAGTAGAGAAGGAGCAGAATTATTTCTATCTGTAGAGAGTGAGAAACAGTGGCTGTGGTTTTCAGATTCATTTGGAGCAAGAGACTGTTTATGTTACCAATCTCAAAAAAATTGCTATTCTTTCATAATTTTATTTTCTACAGTTTCTAAAAGCAAACTGGGTTAGCAGAGAGCAAATTCATGGAGTATACATTTTCCTGTTTCACAGTTTATGAGACACTCTGTGTTGGTAATATGATCAGATTAGACTGCTCTTCTGTTCCTTTTTCAGCAAATGTAATAACTTGTTTATGGGCCTGTGTTTATTCAGATTCCTAGGAATGTAGCTTAAGGAAAACTGTTCTGGTGCAACTGAAAGGGATTGGACCAATCTAAACAATTGCCTCCTCTTTTTTTTCTATAAATATTTTAAAATTGATTGTGTCCGAAACTGTCTTGGATTAGAGACAAATATCCTAGGTGGAAAGCACTCCAAACAGGTGCCCCCCCCCCCAGCAAAGGTTTCTAACACTCCTCTCCCCACAATACAGAATATCTCAGCCTAAAGTGGGAAGAACTGTTTAATTAACAGACCACACAGTGGAAAGGGAAAAGGGGAAAAAGGGGTCAGAAAACCTGAACAAACAGCTGATGAACTTAGTGTCCTTTTCCTCAGGCGTAGCTTCCCCTTTCTGGGGGGCCCCGAAGGGGCTAGGTGAAGTTCCTCCGGTGGCTCCCTGGACGATTCTCGTCCGCTGTCCCCCGGGGCTCCTCAGGTTCTCGGATGAGAAAGCAAGTCGAAGAAAAGGGGCCAAAACGATGAAAAACAATCCCAGGGAGGGAAAAAAAAAAACCAGTGTCCCTTCCTTCTCACTCCCCCGTAGGAGAGCCGGGGAAAGTTTCAAATCATCCCGCGCTGGCGGCAGAGCTCCCAGCTGCGGGACACAGTTAAAGCTACAGGACCATAATTCTGGTCGAGCATACAAAATGATAGGGAATACAAGGTATCATTATGCCACCCCAGGACAGAAAGGAGCTACTTTTGATTTTTCAGTGGCAATGTGCATCCAGATTCAAATTTCCACAATAAATTGTCATGGTTATTTCATACAAAAAAATTCGCCCTCTCATCTTTACTGCTAGAGGTCATGTCAGCAGTATTTTTAATTGTATGAGATTTTCAGGAACTGCAGTAACATGTTTCTGCTGGGATGATCAATGAGCTTGGTTAAAATGTAATGGCAGTAACTTCCAGGTGCACTCTCAGGAACACAGTCCCATACTGAAAACTAACTGCTTAGGTGAGAGCAGTGCTTTTGCCTCAAATGAATGCAGGTGTCCCAGCTAACAACTCCCAAGGATCTTTGCCAGGAAATCATCCTGGAAATCCAGAGAATGGCTTGAGCACTTTGGATGTTTGGACTTTTGCGTCTTTCTCATTGACTTTCATTAGTGTTGGTCTGCTCCCATGATCAGAACACTGGGGAGGTGAAACCACCCCACAGTTTTTTGCTGTGGAGGCTCCACATGAAATTCTCAGGACACAGACACCTGTGTTCACAGTGCCTTTATAACTTTCACAGGCTTGAAGGCAGCCTAGATCCAACACACTTGCGGTAATAGTTGCTCATTAACTGAGTATCACTGGATTGTTTCATTTTCAAGTTATTTCAGCTGAGGCAAGACAATTTGTCCACAGATGTTGGCAGTCTGAGACCAGCCCCACATTTTGCAGACAGATGCCTCGTCCATGGAGGCTTACCAGCGAGACTGTTGTGAGGCAAATGAGGAATTGCTCAGGGCTGCCTATTTTCCTTCCAGACAAAAACAGAGGGACAGACACAAAAGAGTTGCATTTTGAATCTCACATTGGGAACTTGTCTATGCATGGCTGCCATGCGTATTTTTTTTTTTTAATTTTTAATGTAATTTAAATGTTTGTGGTTTAGCTCATTACAATTCTTAAAAGAAGACTCTTGAAGAAAAAGTTGGGTTTTAACCAGTGACCTACAAAAAGTAATTGCTGTCTTTCCAGACATTCATTAAAAATTAATGATCAGAGTAGTCCAGTAACAAAAGTATTCTATTAAAAAGAAGATAATTTTTGAAACATACATACCGCAGATACTTGCACTGCTACTCAGGAGGAAAACAAGCCTCCTATTTTGAGAACTGCACTACAAAATGTAAACAGCGCAGTCCCTCCTGTAAGCTGGCTTCTGTTTTTTGCTGAAGCACACAAAGGTCCCAGCAGCTCCCTCTCTGCTCCGTAACAAGCCTGTGGCACCTGGAAAAGTGCTCCCTCGGTGTCCAGGCTCCCTCGGACCCCTCTGCCTGCCTGGGGCAGCAGTTTCCTCACGGTGGCTGCACGCTGCACCCTGGAAAAGGACACATGTCCCCAAGCCTGAGCTGAACTGTGCTTCTCAGCAGAAAAGGATTTATACCTCTATATAAATCAAAAGCCAGCTAGCAAACCTTTTGTTTGTGCTGTAGTAAGCCCCAGCAGCAGAGCAGGGCACGGAGGCGCTCTCTCCTCTCAAGGGGCTTTGTCTCCGACCCCCGGGCACAGACCCTGGCTGCGGCGTGTAGAGGAACACGCCATCGCTGCTCCTCCTCCAGAGCCCCAGAAGGCTCCAGCAGCGCCTCCCAGCCCTCCATGAGCTTGGGACCAAGCAAAAGGTGGCTTGTTTTCCGGCAGGGGCCCCAGGGGAGGGAGCCGGCGGTGCTGGAGAGCAGCAGCTTCGCTACCAGCAGGAGCCCTGGCTGGCTCTGCATGCAGCAGGTTTCCCCTGGCCCCGGTGCAGCCCTGCAGATGCTGCGGCACACTCCTTCCTGCACCCCTCTGCAAGAGCACAGCGGTCCAGGGCCATCTGTGCTTTCCCTCTGCTATTAAGGGACCAGCAGCTGGCCGTGTCAGCTGTGTCTGCTCTAATAAATTAAGCAGTGCCAGGGCACATCGCTGGACTTGATTATTTATATTGTTAAATTATTGAAATGCCCTTTGGCTTGCTTTTGGCCAGGCAGTGCTCTCCCAAATGATTCTCAGGCACAGTCCAAGAAGTCAGCTTAAACCAAGGACTGCTCCCAAGTGTGGTGTAGCTGCAGCCACCCTATTTTACAGGCTACGAGAGTTTAATAGCATGGATACAGCCTGTTCCATACCATTTGGTCTCAGTGTCAGGCAGCAGCTTCAGGCAAGCTTGGTTCAGAAGTCGTGGCATGGCTTTTGGGTACAAATATTCTTTGAGGCATTAGAGGAGCATGAGCTTAAAATTCCAGTCTGGAAAAATAAATCCTTCTCATGCAAACAATTGGGGGTGTTTTTTTCTCATTTCTGTTTGTTCCTGAAATATCTGTCGTATTTACTTTGTCTGAATATCTTTTTTCTACAGCTGCTCATACTGATATGCTGTTTGTAAGAGTCACACAGAGGCATTAGCTTTTGCCCTTAATGTTTTAGGGGAGCTCTTTTAGGATGGAAAAGTAGGCACTAAAGCTGCAAAAAGAATTTAAGCATTTTCTTACATCTTAGTAAAAAAAAAAAATCCATAAATAATAGCTCTCTGAAAATCCTGTTTGAAGCACATTATGCATTTATACACCCATATTATTTATATATGTATGCACACGTAGCATTACTTTCCCTTAAAGACGAAAAACATGCTATGGGCTCAATATTCCAATGACCACATTAATGTGCTTACAAATAGTCACAAATCTAAGTTTTTCTTGGATTTCCTTCTGCTTTTTATTTCTCTGTTAATTTTTTTTTCCCAAAGGATTAAATATTTCCCTGCGACACAGAGATTTTTTATAAACAGTATATTTAATTTATTCTCTGTTGAATCAACCTAAATGTTCAAGCTTTGCTTTCTTGGTTACTGTTTCAAATCTAAAATTATCTGTGAAAACTCAAGGCTTAGCACCCCCTGTTTCTTGGACAAACTTAGTATCTTTTTGTATGCTGATCCAGAAATGACAAAGTAAGAGCAAACAGTTCTGCTCGTGTCCTTACTCCCAGCTGGAGCCACAGAATTTTGGGGCTGTGAACATTTTGATAGGAATTTCATCCTTATTTTTGGCATACATTTAGAAAAATTTCAGCAATGGGAGAGACTGCATCTTGTCAAGCCACGGCAGAGCATTCTCTTGATATTCCCATCTAAGCTTCTTCTGCTCTCACCCAGAGGAAAAGCTTCATATCAAAAACCCCAATGAAACCATCAAATGACAAACATGAGCTCAGATTTGGTTTGCTACGTTCCCCCCGAAGAAACTTGGGTCCGAATAACAATTCTGGGGTGAAAGAGACCACTTGCTTAAGCTTCCTTGGGTTTATTTGAGAAGGAAAAGGCTTCTAAACCTACCTTCTTTCTCCCTGAGTTCATCATCAACTAACAGAAATAGTTTTCAACAGCCTTTTGATTTTTACCAGGGAGAAATACTGCTTTTCAAGGATGGAACCAAATGCCTAATTTTAGCTTTAGATCTTTACTTATTTTTTTAATGACATCATATATTGTACTTTCATTATGAGACTGATGTTTGAAACCTTCAGAAACTGCTCTCAGCCCTGTGGATTTGGATTTCATCTTGTAGTGATTCTGCTCTCGGCCATGGCAGTGGTGGACTGCCACGGGAAGCAAAGAACAGGACTGCTGGCAGCAATGCTGAGCTTGAGAATGAGGTTCCATACTGCTCACAAGAGAAAAGCAAAGATGTGAATCTCCTTGATAGTGCTCTGGAGAGTGAAAAATACATAATGAGACGAGAAGAAGTCTAAGATCTATGATTGCATGATGCTTTGTATTTGAACAAACAGCCAGTTTAGAATGAAGTGGGAAAACAAAAGGAGGGAAAACAAAAGAACCAAAACCAAAACAAACCAACCAAACAGAAACCCCAAAAACCACCCCAAACAAACAAAAAAACAACCAAACAAAAAAAGCAAATTTTGCCTCCAAATATTATGCCTCTGATGACAAAGGGGAAGAGAAAGAAAGAGACACAGAAGGCAGAGCAGATGATTAAGAAGGAGTCATGGTCAACAGAAAATTATGAAGTCAAATCACAGAGTAAATTCCAAATCATAGAATATACTGAGTTGGGATGCATCAGGATCATCGAATCCAATTCTTTGCCTTGTGCAGGAAATCTCAAGAATCATGTTTGATAGTGTCAGGGATTGTCAGGGGTTTTAGCTGATTTAAAGCCTTCAGAAATCTGTGTAATATACTCACTTATTCTCACAAAAGAAAAGTGAGTAAATTGTTTTATAATTTAACAAAGTATTTGTCCCAAGTTCTCTGGACCCTTTATAGATCTCTTGCAACTAATTCACTTCATTTGGCCGCAGTGAAAATTTTGTACACACAAAAAAAAAATAAAAATTGATCTTTAAACAATGAGAAAAGAAATTTTTTATATCACATCTAAAATCGCTGTTATTGCATAATTATGTCTTCATTAATAAATCAGTGCATAGCGCTGTCTGGTAGGAAATATATATCCATGAGATCCATTTATCCTACAAGAAGAACATAATGAAGAGACTAGAGAAAAGTATAACTGAAATTTATTGGAAGTAATTAAAGGACAAAGAAAGTTAGAGTTATGGATTAAAAGCAGAAAAGTAGATAATTAGAATTTGCTGGTGCTGCGTAGTGGGGCACTGTGTCTGTTGCTCCCAGTCCAGTCTAATCCAATTCAATCACACCAAAGTTAACCCACCCCAGCGAGCAGGTTGTGGCCATGGATAGGCAACCGTCTGCCTGTGGTGACCAAGGCCTAAAAAATGTTTCTTCAAACACTGTTTTAATGGTAAAATCTCTGACCTCCATTCTCCTGCTGTGTGTAGGTCAGGACTGAGCTGGCCATGTGGCACTTTCTCCTGAGCTCCTGGGTGCGAGTACCTGCCCCAGGCACCTTCTTGCCTGCTAGCTGGGCTAGCATGTGTGCAGCTCAGACACAGCCAGTGTGAGCGTGGTTATTACAGTGGACATTGTTATAAGTTAGAGTCAAAATAGATTGACAGGAGCCAAGCCAATTAAGATAATTTGGTTTATTAAGCAAGCGACAGCAAGCAAAACAGCGCTGGGTGACCGGGGAGTCTCTGCTCCACCAACAGGTCGCTACCACCCCTTCTAATGTCTCTGGTTTTATACCCTTCTTGTTCTGGTACTTCCAGGAGTACTCTGCGTCTGCATGGGCTGTTGCTCGGGGGTTTTTTCTGCCTTCTGGTGGTCATGAGGCTGAAGGCCATAGTCTTCCTCGGACGTCCTTTCTGTGGCCTTCTTACAATCGGGGGAGGAGACCCATACATTGTGGTTTTCAAAGGCTTCCTAACATTCCTGGCGTTGCCTCCTAGCTGTGCTATCTGTTCTCTCTGGCCTGGCCTCAGCAATCTGTTCTTTTACTTAGACAAGGTTAGATTTGTGAGCTCCCTGACACAGTTTTAACTATTTATTCTCTCACTTGAGCAAGATTTGATTAACAAACACAAGGTTATTTGTTACAGACATGAGCAATGAAAGGATCGGGTCTTGATCTAACAGCCTTGGGGCCATGGAAGGGGTTAAATGCAATGTATTTTACAGAATCAGTGGGACAGTAGCCATTTTTCTCCTTCCTCTCCCCCAGGTTTCATTAAAATGACTAGCCAAATGATCAGGGTAGAGTGAAGTGTGAACAGAGGGGTGTTCTGAAACCTCCTTTAGCAGAGGTGCTCTCCACCACATGATGGGGAAATGAGCAAATGACTGTACAGCCTTCACAGCTAGAGTTGGCTAAAGACATTCAGCTCTCTGTGGAAAGCTCAGTATTTGCAAAGAGGCTTTCAGGTGAGCAATGGGAGGAGAAAAGAGGAAATATATTGGGTTTAGATAACTCTGAGTACATGAAATGGGTGTATGGGTGATTTAGGCTGGAGAGCAGTGGAGCTTTTGGGAGGCTTGGAAAAAGAACAGCAGTTTTGGAGAGCAGACATGGGGGCACGAGCCTGAGGTTTCTTTCTTCCTCCTCTTATTTTCCCCTGGGGTACAGGGCTTCCACTTCCCCCTGAGAGCTGTCAGGCAGCAGAGTATGTCCTCTGCCTCATGCGGTGACCTGCTGCCTCTCCAGCCTCCTTACAGGCATCCCCCACTGATCACCTGTCTGTGCCTCAGCCTCCTGGGCAGGGAAAGGATGGGGCCAGTCAGAGATCCCAGAGGAGGGGCTAGGGAGCCACGGATTTCTGCTTCTCCTGCAGGAAAAGACCGCCTTCTCCAGACTGTAACTCCTCCCAGAAGACCAGCAGGAGGTGTCTTATCTTCAATAACTCATTTCTATGCCAGTGGCTGCCAAATGTGCCTTTGTCTGGATCTGAGTGCACCTGGGCAAAGGGAGTTATCATCAACTCTAGCAAGGTCTGCCACTTTTTAATGTGGCATTTTTTGTTTGGTTGTATTTTTTGTCAGTTTCTTTTCCTATCAGTGAGAGTTAGACTGTGGATTGATGCTCAGGTCTTAAGAAATCTATTTGATCTTAGAATAATGTAAATAGTACCAAGTTTCACAGGAAAACAGAATATGCTACAGAAAACTTCGTGAATGAGTTTTGTGGATCAACAGAAATAACTTACTGGGGTGCTTTGGAGATTTAATGACTTTATTGTCCAAAGTAAAATCAAAGAGCATAATGTTATTATCAGAGAACAGAAAATGTACTGCCTTTCTCATTGCTTTACCTTTACTTTAGAATTTTACTGTTTCTCTCTTTTAAATTCACAAGATAGCAGAGCTAGTGACTCTTGGAGACAATGAACTAACTCAGACAGCCACACACCAAGCTAATATAAAGCATCTGATGGTGTTTCCATGCCCTGCAACAAGGGTTTGGAAGTATTTGAGTTCGATTTGACACATGGCTTAAAAACAATATCATCCTTCTGTGTAAATATCTGCCCACCCTAATGTTGTTTTGATTCTTTTGAAATTCTTTGTTCAGCTTTGCTACTAACTTTAGATAATTAGGCCTTTTTCAGTTTCCTTCAACAGCTTTCATTACTCCAGCTTAACAAAGCCTCACAGTTTGGTCATTTGTCCTGAGTTCACTTTGATTTCTGTTATAACAAAACATCTCCTGGTTCTCAGATACATAATTAATGGTTATATGAGGCAGCTATTTCTCCTTTAATATTTCTAGGTTTCTGCAAAAGGTATTGTCAGCCTTTGTATTTCTGGGGTTTTTTTCTATTTGGTTATGCATCTGTGCTTAAAGAAATAACAATAATTAATTTGTTCTTTACAAAGATTGAAAACCTCTTTCATCTAAGATCTAAAAGCCAGATTATTATTTGCACCAGGAACTAAGTCATAGACCAAGATGCTATTGTGCTTGGTGTTTTAAAGACAGGTGTGAAAATGGTCTTTGCCCGAAAGAGTTTATGACCCAAGTGCAGAAGGAGAGGCTCTAAATAAAAAAATTACCAGGGCAGCACAGGCAACTGATCAAATACCATTGCTCATTGTGGTGAGTTGGGCTTGCACACCTTTATACAGAAGGAAACCTTTGTTTTTCCTGAGACTGTGTGCTTACAAAATCTTATGACAAGAGGATTTAAAAATTCACAAGTACAGTTCCAGAACAAATATGCATAGACAGAAGAATATTTGCAAACATTTCAAATATATCTTTTTTTAAATTATAAACGCTTCAGACTGGGAGACTGTATCACTATGAGGATGGAATCCTGGCACACTCTGTTTTCATTTGCACTGCAACTTATTTTTTATTCATCCTGTACCTTTGATAAAGATGTGTAAGCTCCCAGCTTCCTAATCAACATTTGCATTGGGTAGCTAGGAGCTGAAATCTTTAACTGAATCTGGCTTTTGATGGACTAGTGATTTCACAGTACAGTGTGGTAGACACTGTATGCAATGTCATTGAAACCCCTTCTAATTGTCTGACTAGAGGAAAGTTCTTCAAAATGATGACTTCCTTTGTCTCTCAATTGATACTCTTAGTACAACCTGTAAGCCAATGGGAAATATGATCTAACTAAACACTGAGGTAAGACAATGCAAGACACGGCCTGTACTCATGACTTTTGATAATTTGCTATTTTGCAGAGTTAATTACATGTCTGAAAGTTAGTGTTACATGTCACACTGGTAATAAACTTTGAATTAGAGAGATTTAGTAATGTATTCAGAGAGACCAACATAGAGTTCAGCTGTTTTTCAGAGACAGATGCCAGATAAGGTAGAATGTCAAAGCCAGCATTACAGTCAGTCAAATCAGTTGATTGGTGCTTCCCTGCTTTATGTGGGTTTCATGTTGCTCCCTTAAGAATTATATCCTCTGCCCTGCCTGGGCCTCTTGGCTGGTGCTGTCTGTCTCAGGAACTTGCAGACCAAATGTATTTTGTGTGTTGGTGGTGGGGCCTAGGTCCTTTGGAACTGCACTGAACAATAAATCCACCACAGCTGCAACACAGCAGTGGTGAAAGGAAAGCTAATACCCTCTAAAAACTAGCAAATCTGACCCTTTTGGGGAAGTACCCAAGAACCAAGAATAAAATGCTCTAAAGATCAGAGATTATAATAATTAAGTGGTTGGTTTAAAAATAAAGTTTGGAATAAACATAGAAAGATTTGTTATGTGGTTTCTAGTGACCAGAGGGAAAGAAATACTTACATGTTTATACGGAATTAATGGCAAATTTAGAGTGATATCTTTAGTTCAACTTGCAACTGCTTGGGTATAACTAAAGGAAACAGATATGATCCTAATATTTTTCAAGTGTACATTGTGATTTTTATTAGGCTAGCTATAAGATTGACATCTCCAAAGATTAAAAATCCTGAATAAATTACTCAAGCCTATGAAACTGGCTCACAGGTAATGATATCTTAGCTGTAATTCTAGATATTTTTATCATCTGTAACTGTTCAGGAACACAGGCAATATTCTTTGAGGTACTCAATAACCCCAAGAGCTTGATTTTATTCTGATTAAAAGTAGTATCCTGATGGAAAAATCTGGTTCTATTGTCAGACATTGCAAGACTCACAACTGAGTCTTTTAACTCCCTTTGCATTGGGAGACTGACATCTTTCAGAATGAGATGTGCTGATCAAAGTTCTGGAGTGAAAGCAGATAAAATTATTGCATTTTTCCCAAAGCTCTTGTAGAAGATCTTGTCTACACACGGAAGGTGACAGAGCATTTTCCATCTGAATGTTTCAAACAGGGAAAGGAAGCCATCATTCTCCAAACAGCAATGGTGCCTTTGTTTCTCTTAGCAAAGCCCCACACATGTGTAGGTCTTTGTCTGCCAGAGATCCACTGTTGGGGAGGATGAAATAGGAAAGCCTTATAAATATTATTACCTGGCAAAAGATGCTGAGAATATGGAAACTATAAGTGAGATTGAAATGAAGACAAGCTTTTAGATACCAAACCTCAGTTACTAAATAATTGGAAAACAATGGCATGGCCACTGAAGGCAACCCACCCTCTTTGATTAAACAATACCCTTTGCTTGCAGACAGGTCCAAGGGTCAGAGCAGACTCTACCAACTTAGCAGAGGGTCCAAAAAGCAGTTTTTAGAGTTTAAAATATAACACCGTATGGTAATGCAATGACTCTCATAGGCTATATGTAAATGTTGTAGGATTTGTAGCTTGTTCTAGATTGGTTAGTGAAAATTAGAATACTCAGCACAGAAGATGATTTATTGTATTGTAAGCGGCAACCGCAGTATTCCGTATTCTGTACTTCTCTCTCCCTCTGACTTCTCTGACCTGCTCTGAGCTGTGTCTGGCAGCTCCCAACAGGTCTCCTACACCCACGCCCTTTCACAATAAACCTCATGCTCTAAGATCAAACTCCAGAGGTCTCTTGTCCCCGTCCCGACGTCTGAAACAAACCGCACCAACACCACAGACGGTAATCCTACAGTCCACGAGGCTACAATGAGAGGCAGAGCGGAGAAAGAGCAAACAACCTGAGTTTGCCTCGGTGGTGTACCTGACATGTCACATAGCATCGTGATTTATTAATGTGCAGCACACACTGAAACAATTCAGAGAGCCTTGCATCTCAAAGGACAGGATTTGGTTGGTTGTCAGTATCCTCTTGGAAACAGAGGTTCTAAAAGCCAGGCCGAGCTGTTTATGGATTGGCAGACACTAGTCTAATTGTATTTTAGTTTCTGAGCTTGTCTTCTGTGGTGACTTGATCTATTTTGTCTATTTGGTGGTGGAATAAAGTAGTTCCAGGTCTTGATACAACATAGCAGGGTGAATCCACATGGTGTATGGACCTGGCTTACATAAAGAGCATCAGTTTTTTAATGTGACTAGAAAGCACAGATGCTGCAGTGACAATTTACTGAACTGCTGAACCTTTACAATTGTTTCATTTCAAATGATGCTGAAAGCTTCTAGTTTTTTTACTTTTCTACTGCATTTTTGTTTTGAACATCCTTCCCCCAAGACTAGTATGCATGAAGAGGACTTCACAGAACATGAAAAGGAAGCATCTGTGATAGCCAATCCTGACATGCAGAACTGAAAAGAAAATGAGAATATCTCATATGAAGTGGACCCAGATGACAGAGCAGATTGAATTTTTTTTTCTTTTATATTATAGCAGGTAGCTGCAATATTTTTGTTTAACACAACTTTTCACAATGTAGTTGCTATGGGACTATATGTATCTAGTAATTTCCAGAAAGATGCAGGCAGATTCCATGCTTTCAATTTCAGCCTGAATTCTTCTCCTTTTCTAATTATGATCACAGACTATAAAGGAAATACCTCACTGATATTTTTGGGAAGTGTAAAAGAGAAGAAAACCTCTCCTCGGTGTTCTTGGTTTTCATGGTGCTTTTGAAGAGCAAACAAGGAAGTTCTTATGTCTGTATAAGTCAGGGAGAGCCAGCTGTGAGTTACTTGACACCACAGGTCTGAAGACTCCACTGAAAGAGGCACCAGGAAAAACAGGGAAGTATCAATAATTTGTGAATCTGGACTAAGGAGCACTATCCAGAGGGCTTAGGAAAATATGTTTACTCAGTACCTCACTGGGGAGCTTTCATTACAAGTCAAGACCACAGGGAATTTCAGTTTGATCAAACTTCTGGAAACCTGTGTCATTCTGCATCTGAGCAAGTCAGTCCTTGGAGTGCTTTATTCTTGGGAAAAGTTCTCAGAGAGCCAACATCCCAGTGGTTTGGCTGCTTATTTATGATGTGCAAGCTCCATCCAGAAAAGGCTGAAGACTGCGGTGTCCACAGAATCACTTAAGGCACGTGTGGCTGACTGCTGCCAAGGCTGGTGTCTTTGAAAGACTTTGTTGGGATCTTCACCGGGGAAATTCCTTCTGAGGTCACCTCTGTGTTGACAATACTCTGCACAAAGACTTAACTTTGCTTACTAGTCTCCAAAGAAATCTAGCTTTTTGCAGATGGCTCCTTTCCTCTGGTAGAGTCCTATCCACATGGCAGACAGTGTTCTTGGGTGGCTATAGAGCATTAAGTCTGCATGACTGGACTGAACAGGGTAGGATGAAAGGACAACGCATGCACATGTTCTCTGCATCTCTTACTAGCTGCTGCCTGCAGCAGTGATTTAGCCAGTAATGAGCTAAATAAAGAAAGAGAGTGTATCTTTGCTCATTACTTTGAAGCAATTCAAACTAATTTTGCTAATAAATTAAATATGTCTAAGTGTTAGAAGCCTAGAAGAGCAGAGAATGACAAGTAATTGTGAAAGGCTTGTGAAAAAATGTGGGGATTTTCCCAGTGGAAGTGGATCTAAACATCCTAGTAGTTCAAGAAAACTATTCTGGGGGAAAATCTATAGCTACAGTCTCCTTTCTCTATGCCAACTCTTCTAGAAATTCTGTTTTTCACTTCTCACTGTCCTATGTGGGGCTTAGTGTCTCTGTCCTCAGTATGAACCTCACTGATTACTATTCCTGTAGGGATATTTTAATTCAGAGCATGTTTTGCTTTCCCCCCAGCAAGTCAGTCCAGGTCAAGGTAAGATGGTGCAAGAGACATCTCCTTTTACTTTGCTCCAAGAAATACCACAAGTGAAGAAGTTTTCCATCTCTTTCTGCTTTTCCCACCAACTCTCTGACCTGGTTCATAAAGTGGTCCATGACCACTTGGTTGGACACAGATGTGGGTCATGCCACAGACAGTGTAGCATTTCATTAGTGACATTTGTCCCAAGGGTCTGCAAAACTAAAGTAAGTCTCAGTTACTTTAATACCCTGTCTTGGGGACACCTGGCCCCTCTCAGCAGCATATTCTCTCTTCTTTTCTGTACTTTTTGCCCATTGATCAATAGTTATAATGCAGCAGTGATTTCTCATCATTAAATGCTGAAGGACACTACAACTCTGCCTTTTTCTCATTATCTTTCTTTTGTACCATTTTGCTCTCTTCTGTTCCTCTGCCACCTTCATTTTCTTTCTCTTCTCCTCCTGTGAGTTTCCTCTTTCCAAATGCTGCCTGACTTATCAGTGCAGTGTCTGCAGCCAACAATACTATTTGGATATCCTTTGTTCTTTACAGACACCTCCTCTCTGATCTCCAGACTAGTGTCCTTGTTGCCTTCTTCCCTGTTGTGCTTGGCAGACTAGAGCAGAACTCCAGCTGGGAGCCAGATTTAAGTTTAACACCATGCTTATTCGTTATTCTTTCACTCTGGCTGCAACTCCAACACTGTACTCGCTATTGTCTTTTTTTTTTTTAGCTACTGTGAGCCTGAGAGATAGAAGTGGGGTGTTTCTACACAATAATCCTATTATCTAGTGAAGTTTTATATGCTCAGCATGTTTTTGTTGAACAGCCTTTCTCTCATATCTTTCCTGGCTGTTCAGGAATGCTTCAGATCTCCTCTGTGCTTAATGTCTGCTGCGTGCTTACCTTGGGAACGGGGCTGCCAGAGGGCACAGAGAGACTGGAGATGTCCAGGTGCCTCTTCTCAAACTAGAATCAAATTAAAATACAAAGGATATATATGGAAATGGCATATAAATCACTCAGACCCTTATCACAGCCTGCACCCCCATTGCAGTTAATTAGAGAATTTGAAAAGAGATAAGTCTAACAAAGCAAGGTCTTGATTAAACCTAATCACACCTTTGCTCCTTGGTAGATGTGACGTATAGAAATTCTGAAATTGCCCTAACTGCATTTGGATTCAGATGTGTCTTTTTTCCCTCTGCCCTTAGCTTGCTGCTACATGAGTTCTAAACCCAGAAGACTTATCCATGGGTGGGATGTGGCTACCAAGGGCATTCTGAAGCTAAGGAACAGGTAAAGGCGCATGTGCCCTCTCAAATACATAAACACATGTGTATGTATAAGTATGTATACAGATGTCCATAAGTGTGTATATCCATATATGTGATGAGTCTGTAGGGGCTGAGTGGAGCACAGGAAAATGGATGCCAGCATTCGTTTCAGGCAGGTGAAATAGGTGGCAATCAGATGGCAATTATGTTGTTTATGTTTACAGACTGCCTAGGTATCTCTGCTGCCTGCTGCTCCCAGACACTCACAAAAGTGGCCCACATCTTTTTTTGGTGCAGAAACGACAAATGAGGAAGGGGTCAGACAGGTTGATGAGAAGGTGTTGCAGTCTCCAAATGACTTGTGGTTGCTGAAACACAGGTCCTTAGTTAGAAGGTTAAATAAAAAAAAACTTGTTGGGAGCTGTAATGAGAGCTTTGCTTTTTCATAATCTGAAAGAGGAGCATGGCCATGGATGGTTGATTTGAAAAGATGCCAATATAAAGAATAAATTCATATTGACATTGACATTATTGTTAGCAACACTGACAGTGACAATAATAACAACAACATTATTAGAGTAGTAAACTTGTGACAAGCACTTTGTGTGTATGTTACAGGATTTGATGCAGGAATTGTCCTTAAAAAAGGCCATGTAAATATTTAAATATCAACATGACTTTCTAAACTTATGTGACCAGAAAGAGGAATGTTCACTTGATACAGTAGGTAAACTTGATGATTATTAACAAATAGTACAGGACACTTTAAATAGAAACCTGCTTGCAAAATGTTGACAATAGTAAGCAATGTTAACCCCCAACTCCATTTGTTTATTGTTATCTTAGGCGTAATGAATGCTGTGTAACAGCAATGATAAACCCCTCTTTAAAATGGCCTGCCTGTAAAAATGCATTTAGGATATGCTGAAGAAATAAACCTGCCTCATAATGTTTAAAAGTTTGCTTTTGGTAAAAATACATATTTTGGAAGAAGACTATGGTATTTCTAATTGCGCTTTGATTACCTTTTTGTGTACATTGATATAATCCTATCACATCTCCCTTATTTTTCTTTAATTAGCAAAGGCAGGACAGTGGCATTGTTTTGTCAATTCTTCATGGCCTTCGAGGTTTAAAAATGATAACAAAGACAAAAGAGATTCCATAGGAATGTGCTCCTAACAAGAATTAGACTCAGTTAAAATAACTGTTGATATTGCTTTGACACACCTTGGTAACCACACAAGTTTCTAGCAAGGTAAAGAAACAATTTGTTGCTTTAGCATGAGAATACCCATTTTCTTGATGTAGATCAAATTAACCATCTCTCTATGCAGTAGCCCTCTGTTAACTCTTACTGTAGCAAAAGTGAATGTTGTGTCAAGATAACAAATACAGAGTTCTTGAGAAAGAGCAGAGTACATTCTTCAAATGTCTGTGTACTTTAAACAAGGTCTATGAGAAGCAAGATGATCTATTCCTCACATTATCATCTGCTCCATCACAATGATAGAAAATTCTGTAAAATGGAAAATGAAAGGCAATTATAATGGAAAGGATAAAATGTTTTATAAAATATATTTAAAAAAATACAGCAATAAGAAAAGCAGACAACTTTATCATCTAAAAGTTGCCTATTTTTCTCCAATATATTATATATATCTCTTTTATACTTAAACTGACATAATATAATATTAGTTATGTGTATTTTTTGCATACAATAAGCATAAATTTCTTTCAGTAGAGAACCAAAATATATTTCAAAACTCAAGTCCTTTAAACAGTAATATGTACGGTAAATGCTGTATTTCACATCTTTTTTCTATATTCACGTTTGTTAAGTCAGGAGTCCAGGGGATTTTTGTTTCTGGCAAATAGGCCAGATGTTGTTTCACCCACACCTAGATATGTCAAGTTTGAAAAGAAGCAACTGGAAGGGAAAAACTTTGAAGATTCAAATTTGCATTATTACCAGGAAGAAGAAACAAGAAGTATCACTTTATCTTTTGCTTAGGAGCACGTGAAAAGCCTCTAGAGATGTCTGAGATAAATTTCTGCAGGGAGAGTGTCATTTGTCACTGTTTCTGACCTTTTTCCCCCTCTTTCTTGAAATCCCTTTTTAATATCCCATAAAAAAGCATGAAGGGTTTATTCCTCATGGTAGGAGACCAGACTGCACTCCGTACAGCCCCACAGGACTGAGGAGCACCTTGAAGTATATGGGACTTTAGTCACTCATTTGCTATTAGCAGGCAAAATTGATGGTCTTATTTTACAGAGAAAAATGTTTTTCTTGATGCATGCCATAAATATACTGCTGCTGGAACAGTGCCATCCTCTTAGGAACAGAAAGTATTTGGCTCATCTTAATTGCAAGAACGTGATATCTTTTCTTGAGATACAAATGGGTCTTGGGCCTCAGTATCCCATTACAAACTATAGAACTGCAGCTTTAAGCAGATCAGTTTTCCTGCATCATAAAATACAACCTCCTGACAGAAAGGTGGCTGCTTCTACAGACCTGGAAACAAGCCTACCTAATTTTTATAACTGCCTGTATGTGTATAAATGTTTCTGTTTTAATATGCTGCCCCAGGCCTTGAGGTTCATGTTCTGCTTATAGACTTATTTTTCTAATTGCTGAACAGCAGAAGCTTTCTGTGATTCACTCAGAGTAGGTAAATGCTTTCAGAATAGGTTTTTGTTATGAGAAATGCTTTTAGTGCAGCACTTAAACCAGCAGTCACATTGGGGGTATAATTGCCTAACTCATATTATTAATTTTTTTCTCTTTTGATAGCATAAATTTTCATAAAGTTTAAGTAGCTGCAGTGGAAAATCAGGAAAAAACCCCACAAATCCCTTTCTCTGAACTATGGGAAAAGTAAACCACTCGAGAACCTTTAAAGTTGTTTGCAAGAGTGGGCTTTGAATGTAAATGCCCATGTTAAGCATTCTGTGTTTGCTTTGTAAATGTATTTTGTTTAGATATAGGTAAAAAATAATTTTTGAACTGTAAGTCTTGTCTTTTTGCAAGACCTTGAAGGGGGAGCTGCCTCCTTCAGTTTGCAGGAGATGCCATTCTGAAAGGCAGTCCTGACTTCTTTCCAGTAAAGCCTTTGAAAGGATGACAAAGAAATCCTTACAATTAAAGGTAAGGGCAAAATAAAAAGGAACACCCCCAACCTGTTTCGATGTATACCCTTGGCATCTATGCCTTCATGGCTATGGGTAGGTTTAAATTCTTAGAAACCTGAAACAAAACACTTCTTCCTTCAGGCTGTTGAAGCTGACAGTAACCAGCTTCTATGGTGCTTCGGAATCTCACTCTGAACACATGGAGCTGCTGAGGAGGGGGAGTTGTTTTGCAGGATTTGTGGAGTTTTTGATGGAAAATGCACAGTCATTGAATTTAATAACTTTCTTTGGTTGTGGATTTTGTCTGGTGTCATTTTTTTGTTTGTTTGTTTGTTTTGTGCTTTTTTGTTTCATTTTTTGTTTGTTTTTAGTAATAAGTGTACCTTTTACTGTAAAGCAGAATGAGCTGCTGAAACAATAAATGGTTTTCTTTATATCAGACACAAATGTGGTTTATTACCTCTGAATATAAGGGGTACACCATCAGCACTGTTTTGGAGCATAAGTGAAAGTCTTCTATGATAGCACAAGATGGAGTGCTGTAGACTGTTTATCAGAACCCATCTGCCATTGGTTTTGAACCATAGGGATGTTCTTTTCTTGTGAGAAGAACAGAAAACTGTCCCTTTGCATAACAGAACTAAACTTACCTGTGAAATGCATGATTATACCTTTCTGATACATGTTTTCACCTTGGACAGAAATTATACACACACACACACACACACACACACACACACACACGCAAACACATATACACAGATTTGAACTGTACATGAGAATATTTTGAAACTAAAGGAAGCTGAAATGAAACACATTGGTAAATCAAATTTCATTTCCTGTAGCTGTCTCCTTCTTTCCTTTGACCTTTACTGTCATCAACACAACGCTTACCATGACTTAATATGTGTCTGTGCCTTATTCACTGGTGTTTACAGAATGATTTTGTTCCACGACTTGACCACACTTGTGGCAGACACCTTTCTGGCTCCTGCCAACCCAGGATGTGACTTTGATTTCTTGTTTCCAAAAAAACGCTGGTCCAGGGGACTCCTCAGCCTGATTTTCTTTGCAGTGCTCTGAAAATCTCAGAACAAATTCCTGTATCTCACCGTCTGCCAGAGAAACCCACGTTTCCACCTTTCTGAGCCCTAGTAAGCTCAGAAACACTTTTCCCCCTTTTTCCCTCATTGTGAAGAGGCAGCAGCTGTGATGAGGCTGCTCTGCCTGGGTCAGCACTCACTGCCCAGCAGAGCCATGACCCTCTCCTGGGAGTCACCCTGCTTCTCTAGAACATTCCAGGCTGGGGAAGTTCTACTCGGTTTTAAAAGCTGTGCTGGAGGTAGTTCTGATGACTTGAATCTCAATATAAAATGCTTATCAAGGGGCAGATTGCAAGTCCAATTACTTGTTGATTTATTTATTTTCCTTGATTAAATTAATTCATTGCAATAGGAACAGCTGCTACACTTCACAAGGGCCAGAGTTACTGTGGTGTTGGAATATATTGGAGTAATAACCCTTTGCTCTAGCACAGGACAGTGAGTATGTAAATGTGTTCTGTGAAAATGAAAATATACTGCAGGCAAGACACGCAGTTTCCAAATAAACAATTTTTGGAAGTTCTCAGGAGCAGGATATGAGAAAAAGTTGAAACAAAATGAGAATGTGGCATTTTAAAATCCTTCCATTACTAAGGCAATGTTCTCCTACATCTGTAAAAGAGTCTGCACTTCCCTGCTCACCCCTCTGATGCTGATACAACCTCTGGGTGAACTGGATGCTCTCTCCAACTTGCCTCCATGTTCCTGGGAGCTGGCTACTTTCTCTTGGATTCCTTATTCCAACAGTCATATAGGAGAAGCTAAAACACAGATTCAAGCCACCTGCCTCCTTTCCCCTGATGTCACCACATTTTCAGTGCCCATCTCGCTCCTCACCCTTCTCTCCACTCCTCAGTGCTTGTCCCTCCAACTGCAAAGTGCTCAGCAAGCCTTCTCAGGTGCCTGCATGTGGATTCAGACACCTTGTTCCTGGTGTAGGAACAAAGGAGGGATAACCTTTAGGTTCAATTTGGCTTCTCCTGTGCAAGGACTTCCCCAGGGAATAGGGCTTTCCCTATATCATTGGTTTCCTAAGCCTCTGTCCTGTGTGGGCTCTCTGTCTCTGACAAAACAGACCCCATCAGAGAGGCTCTCCTTCTGAGGTGTTCATCACCTCAGGTCTGTGATTTATCAAGGATGGATTTTGGATGGTTTTTCCCCTCTCACAGGTCATTGACCAGATTTTGTGCTGCATGAACCATTGTTCTTATTTCAGCACAGATCTGTGACTTCGCCTGCTGCCTGGCTGGGTGAGCCTGGCATATTCCTTTGTGTCTGAGACAGTTCTTATGTTAAGCTTTTCTTGCATTTCAAATATTTATACAGCATCTCTCAGGTGAATTTGTTCATGCTGTCTTGGGTAGCATCTCCACCTCCTCTACAAAGGCTGCTTATGCAAAATTTCTCCTTGGGGAAAATCCCCTGATGCAGAGGAAATTCTGAGCTCCCTCTGCAGGTTTTACTTCAGTTATAATATGGATTTGATCCATCTCCTGTGCAATGGCTGTCGTGATCAGGAATGCCTTTGTGAATACTTTTCATGCTCAACTGTTTTATCTGATTCCTCCTTGGAGAGCATCTTTGCTGCTCCTCAAAGCTGTGTTCACTCTGACAGACTTCCCAGTACAGTACCCTGGGGAATTTTAATTTTCAATTGTCTCGGTAATCTGTATATGTGTGTTTTAATTGCATGAATATTTCTTCTTGTAGGTCCCAGTTCTTTTTGCTCAGTGTATGCACACAGTGAAGATCCCAGATTTCCATCAGGTGCCAGACAAAGGAACTACAAAAACATATGTGTCCTGAAAATTTTCCTCCAGTCCCTGCATACCCACTCACCCAAATCCACATAGGCTCCACTGATGCTCGAAATACTCCAGAAAAATCAGTAAATGAGATAAGAAAAAACAGGATGTACTTCTAATTTCCAGATAAAGTTTCAGGGAGAAAAAATGGTGTTGTTACTGCTAGAAAGTGTTTATAATCATTAAAAAAACCAGTAGGAGGTTGAAGAAATTCTGCTGCAAGAGGAGAAAATGGCCATAAGCAACCCAGAAGTCCTTTCTTACCTCATCAGGGTATCACTTTCATGGTCCACAAATTCTGTATTCAGACTCCAGGAATGTAATCTTCCCAGTCAATTGTCACAACTAATTTATTCCAGCAAATTCACTTTTAATCCACTATCTCAGCAGCCAAACAGTGCAACTTGAGTTTGGTTTGTGCCTAGTGGCTGTTAAAGGGGTAAAGGCTGGTTTTGGTAATTTGCTGAGATTCGCTGGCATGGTAGCAGAGCTGATGAGGTACAGATTCCTTTGGGTTTCCAGGAGAAAAGGAGGTCAGGGAACACAGAAGCAGGGCTGGGTCCACTACCAGCAGTTATCCTGTAGTGCAGTTTATGCAGCCTGATCAGCTATAAAATTTTATGAGTGACTTTTTGAGACTATTAACCTTTGGTATTTAAAATGTGAATATGAGCTAAGTGTTTAAATGCCTTTGATGATCAATGGAGGAAACAGGCATAACTGGGTCAGATTAAAATGTGCGCTGCAAATGTCCAAAGACTGTTGGATAAATCCCTCTTGCTGCTATTTTCACCCGTAGAGAGTCTACCCTTGGTCAGAAAGTGAAAAGCCCACCCTGGCTCTGAAATAACCCATGTCTATTTATAACTAAATGTATTTTGTAAAGATAGCAGAGAATGAATGCTCTGCTCCCTGGACTTTTGATGTAGCTTTTGTGCATGATTGGTCATATGACCAACTTTGAGTGATCACTCAAGCATTTAAAAGAACAGTTTATGGAAAATGAGATGCTCCGATGAAGGATACCCTTAGGATAGAGAGCTGACATAAACTGAACAAGCAGCCCAGCTCAGTCTCACCAAGCTGTGCCAACCCCATTTAACCCTAGAGGGTTGTTAAACTTGGGATCAGGAGAGCTGTGGCTCGGGGTTGTTAACCAAAGCTAATGCAAGGTGAAAGGGGGTGTCAAAACCAGGAATCCAGAACACAGTAACAAGATTGTGTTAGAGAGACAGAGACAGATCCACTTCAGCCCTTCTTTCACTGTTTTGCCAAATGTAAACATCTGAAATTTTTTTCGTTTCTCAACCTTTCGCTCTCTGCCATTGCTCATCCCCACTTTGCTCCCCTGTCCTTCTTTCTCACTGGTTTCTTTCTGTGGTACAGAAAGCTCACGGAGGGGCTGAACAGATGGAAATCACCTCAGATTTTCTGGTTTGTTCAGTCCTTCTGTGGTTCATAAACAGGCATTCAGTAAGGCTCCTTGAGTAATGTGGAAGCTGATGTAGACCACCCCTCAAAGGCAGGTTTCTGTGTAAGTTCAGACAGACCCTGTCTGCAGCACCCTGCCCCTACCCAAATCCTGCAATAGGCTGGGTATGTCCCTTTGAGCTGCCTGCTCCCTGGCACGGGCAGAGTGCAGAGTAACCACAGGATGCTGTTTGTGTACATCTCACTCTCCTGCATCCCTGCTGCTGGACACAGGCCTGGGCAGTAGTCACAGGAGTCATTTCTAAGGCACCTTCCTTTGAGCTTGTCCCAGTTAATGCAGACACCTTTGCTACAGCTGCCAAAATCCAGTGGACAAGGAGAAAATAACACTGACTGCCTTAAATGTCATGGGAGGCAAACCCATAGGGCAAGTTTTCATTCAATCTTTATTCTGTCTTTTGTATGACCCTCATTGAACCTGATGGAAAATGCAGGCATTCTGCTCAATTTAAAACCAGGCAACTGGATTTTAGACACACAGGCTGGAATATTTGCCTTTGCATTCTGAAGAAACATAAACCCCTTTGCATTCAATGAAAGTATTCTTGTGGACTTTTTAAAAAAAATGCAGTTTGCAAAATACATGCAGACTTTAGAACCACAATATAGAAATAGAAATACTTTTTCCTAGAAGGTTTTTTTTGTTTTCTTTTTTCTTTTTTTCTTGCTTTGAAAAAAAAGTTTTATTGGTACTTAGTAAGTCTAAATTAAGCTTTTTATATGAAGTGAAGTTTCATGGAGCTCAAGTGAAGCTCTTTCCATTTTGGGAGACTTAGCCTACTGGATGTCAGCTTCAGGCAAATTTCTCCTTATATTCCTCTTGGATTTTTTGCCATGTTCTCTATACCTCCTCTTTAAACAATTTGTCTTTTTCATAGTCCTTTTGGTCTTTCATAGCCTTTGATGTAAAATAATCTTTTGTCTATTTCCTCCAGTCATCATTAAAACCCCTAAATATTTAGCTCAAATATGTGTTTTGGATCCTGAAAGTAAATACAGTTAATAAACCTGTTGACAATTTCCACGTTTCACCTCTTCATGGGATAGCTCCACTTTGGCTATTGTCTCTCTCAGCCATGGGTTTACATGACTCTTATTCTCCTGGAGCTGAACCAGTGTGGTACCTTCATCATCAACACTGGGACAAATCTCTCTCTGCACTGTTTCAGGTGCTTCCACCTTTTCTCTTTCCTTCTTTGCATTGTTTCACAACTCTTTTCTACTCCTGACTTGGAAATTGGCTACCTCTTACTTCATCCATGGCAAAATGGAGAAAGAGAATGGATTAGCTCAGTTGGTTGAAGTTTGATTCCTCTTAATTGCAGGGGGAAAAGCAGTGTTTGTTTTGTTTGAAAAGGTAGTTACAGGTTAAAAATTGTCCCTTCAAAGCTGAATGGGATTTCAGCTGACAACAGTCTTCTGTATCAGTGCTTGTTGTCCAACCCTCTGTGGTCAAAGGAGAAAAGTGAGCAATGTTCCTAATTCTGAAGGAGAAATCTAAAGCAGATGATGAAGACCCCCAAGTTAAACTAGTGTTGATGTCTGGAATTATGTGAGATGCTGTCACCTCAGCAGTCTTTAACTGTCTTACAGAGAGGTTGCATTGTAGAGAAAATTTTTAAATAGTAATTTAAATTGTAATTTAAAAATAGTAATTTTTTTAATAGTAATTTAAATTGTAATTTTTAAATAGTAATTTTTTAAAATAGTAAAATTGTAAGAGTATTTAAATAGTAATTTAAAAGCATTTCAGCAGTTAAAATTCCTTCTTACTGGTTACCCTGTTGTTCGGTGTTAGAATTTCTCTCGAGCTGGACAAGCACCTTCATTTTGGCTAAGGTAAATCTCTCTGTGCATCTCTGTGCATGCTGGCGCAGTCCTGTAATGCCACCTAGAAGATGTTGATGTTTTTTCTCCCAGCACACAGAGTTAATTTCCTTCACCCTCTGTCTGAACTTTGGCCAGACTGAATCCAAGTGCTGTCTGCTTTGCATTTACCATCCATGGTTCGTACAGAAATGCTATTTTGGGGCAAAGTTCACTCAAAATGTGACACTCAGAAATTTTCATGGAAATTGTCAAAATCATTATGGAACTCTTCCCTAGAGCACTCAGCCTAAATGCTCATGTTATATTGGAGCCTTTCAGACAAGTGCTTCTCATGCATAGTGCTGCTTGCTGAAAAGAACATCAGAGGCACTAGAGGAAAGGAAAATCTGAACCAAATTCTGTCTGGGTGGAGTATGAAGGACCCCCACTGGTTTTGTATGTTTTAAGCAGGGTTTAGCTGCATACTGCTGACAGAAATGCATTCCTCAGGATGGCAGAATAAAATCAAGTTGAATTCTTACTTCTTTGGCTGAAGAGCCATAGGTAATAACCTGGTACTGATGGCAGAGAAAAGAAAATACAGATGAGCAATGATTATACTTTTGCCTTAAAATTTGAAGACGGGCATTCTGCACTTGCCTTTTCTAATACTTGGAGTTTCCTGTAATTAACCTGCTCTCAAAAACCCAAAAAATCAGTTTATTGTTGCTAGGCATGGAGAGCATCTACAGGGAGCTACTAAAGTAGCACCTGTGTTCCTGGCAAAGTCTGAAGCCAGCAAGAAATATATTTTCCAGCTCAGCTACTGACTTGTTGAAGAAGCATGGGGAAATGGAGCTGAAGAGAGGTTAAGTAGGGATAAAATGCATTTGTAAAACACTTGGTAGCTATCTAAATGCTAATAGCAGATTGCTGCATGGCCTGTGGCTTAGGTGGCTTCCTCGTGCTTTCTCCCTGCCACCCCTCTATGAGAGGGCATCTTGTCTCTGCTCAGGGATCAGCCGAGCAGCCTCTTGCCTCCAGATGCTTTTTTCTACCTTGAGTGTTGAGACTGGAAAAGTAGAAAACTTTTGTGCCTTTTGGACAGAAGAGTTCATCTCGCCAGCAGCTCATGATGTGCATTACCTGACTGGCCCAGTAGAGTGATCCTGCTCTCCAGAGGAGCTGGGGAAGTTGTTTAACTTAAAGCTGACCAGAGAAAACAAGTTTCTCAGGTTCTGCAAGTATTGCTTCTGGATCTGTCTGTGCACAGTGGTAACCGTCTCTGTTTTCTAGAAGGGCTACTGTGGTTTAGAGGGGTGAGACTGGGAAGTCACATTTCAGTGTGGACCCAGATATGGACTGACAAATTCTGAGGTCTGTTTTACTTTACCCTGTTCCTGTGTCATTCAAGTATGATCTCGTCCAGCCTGGATGAGCTGGTCATCACCTTGGCTCTCTAGGATTAGCTGGGTGAACCAAAATGTTTGTGTTTGTTTGTCTTTTAAGCACCCACAGAAAACTCATAGCAAGCCTCAGTGTCGACTCTTACACTGTGAACATGGAAGGCCTATCCTCCTGTTTTTCAGGCAGGAATTTGGAAGAATTTGTATATTTGTCCAGACTTGAATATATCTGGTAAGCTCCAGTCACATCTTGAACACACATGCTGTCTGACTGTGCTCTGTAAGGACAGCAAAGCTAAAACTTGCAGTAGACATCAGAGAGCCTCTGAGTGTAATGTATGAGCTGTTGGAGCTTAAATCCCCACGTCCTGAAAGCACAGGCTCAGTGTGCATGCACAGACCATTTTTGGGTAGAATAGACACATCTCCAAAACTTTTGATTTGTTGCATAGGCTCTGCAAAGGGCACATTTATGATTTCTTAGCAAATGTTTGCAGCATCTAGCTGTGAAGGAATACTGGCAGGACAAAGACTGGGGGTAGAGACAGCACCCTGTGCCAGCTGAGCTGTCAGAGCTGAACAGGCTTTCTCAGGCTTTCTTGGCTACCAGTGTATATTAGTCAGAACACAGGGACTCCTGGGTTAGGATGCAGATTGCAGCACAAATACTCTGCATATTTGTCAAAAACAAATATTTAGTTAAACAAGTGTGAAAATAACTAAATAGATGTGCAACTGTCTGTTTTAGCTCATGCCCATCACTAGCATTATACTAGTGTATAATGGACTGATGTTATTTAAGTATCTAAATTCCTCTGAGTTTTCATTTCCTTTTTAAAAGCCTTTCTATATGTTTCTTTTTGGTGCTTTTGTTGTCAGATATTGTTTGCCAGCTCTCGGTAAAAACTCTCTTTAAAGATTATCTGTTTACAAAATCACATATTGGTATTTCTGTATTCTTATCAGGAGGAGAAGGGTACTGTGTATTTGCTCTACTTTATCAGCAGAATCATAAATCAGCAGCTGTTATTAAAGCTGGCAGTGCTGTGGTGTCTTTCTGTATGAAATCAGACTTTAAAGTATTCAGCTGTTGGTTTTATTGTTGAGACCTCAGCTGAATAGAAATCTTTATGAAAATTTCTGTATAGAGAATTCTAGACTCAGGTTCACTGAGACTCAGTGGCAGAATCCTCTAATGCCTCTAACTTTACAGAGAGTCAGTAAACATCACCTACCATCTCATGGAAATTGAGTGTGTACCTAATTTTCATTGTTAATTACTGTCAGTAAATTAGGTGGGATATGTGGAGGAGAGCCAGAATTCATTTATGCTAATTTTATCATCAGCTTTTTGTTCTTTACTCCTGTCATTTAGAGATATCCTATCACACAGTACACCTTTTTCCACGAGGAAGAGGTAAGGAAGGAATTAGTAAAGTATCATTTCTCTTTAGACAGGTCTTCTTTACCTGCAGGGATGCCACTGGTACCTGATTTTTTGCTAAGGTTAAGGTCTCTGTAACCTTCCTTAAAGACTGCTGCAACAATAGGTGTCCATTTATCCACTGATCTCTTGGAAATAGTCCTTTTAGAAATGCCCTTATTCATTCAGGCTGTTTAAATAATTGCCTATACTAATAAAGGGATTATCTAGATAGTGTTTCATTGCATGCTTGTGTCTCACATCCTTATAAACAAATCTGCTCTGACAGGAGAGAAGTCAGCAGGCTATTTTTAACAAATCTGAGCAATTGACTCCCCATGGTACTTACAGGTTATATTTATTTATTTATCTTTTGAGCAGCCAGGCTGCATCTAAATGTCGAGAACTGGGAGTGCTTCTCCATTTATGTATGGATCCATATGCTGTTGATATCTCAGCTTCATCTCAAGATGATACTCAAATATATATTCTTTCCTTCTTTTTCTCTGAAAGTTATTTTGTAAGAGAAAGGCTTTTTCTCTGTACAAGTGGAATTACCTGCACAACAGTTTTTGAAGGAAGGCTCTAGTCTTCCACAGTCAAGGAATAAATATCAGTATTGGATACCAGTGCTTATAACTATGTATTAGCATGATATATTTCATTCTATTGTAGTGATTGTTATTATTTCTAAAAACGGAAATATTGCTAAACTCAAGCTGATTATACTTCTCAGTCTAATTCTCCCTCACATAATAATGGCATTGAGTTTATCCCAACTTGTATTCTGTAAAGGCTGTAGACATTTAGATCCTCAGGATCTTCTAAAATTAACAGAACAACGTTGTTTACTCTCTCCACAGACTTATACTGCTGTGGTTTTTTGGGTAGAAGAGAGAAGCCCAGAATTTAGCCCTAAGCCTACAACCAGGGCATTTGCTTTACCTGGAAGCTTTCGTATGTTTGCAAATATCATATACTGGTGTGAAATGTAAAACAAAGCATGGAAAGAGATATTTATAACAAAGGATTTGCAAATCTTATAGGAAATTATAGAAACAAATAGAGGCAGGAAATGTGTAAACACCTGTAAGCAGCTGTTCCTCAGCCACACTATTTGTTGAAAGAATGTAAACAAAATGTGTAGTGATATTTAAGTCGTGGTTTTGGTTCACCTGTGTTGGGTAAATAAACATTCCATTTGGATGGAAATACCATCATTTATACTTACTGTGTGCACATTCCTCTCCTCTCCTCTGGGGTGGCAAGATTATGAATTTAGCTTTTACACTTTCAAATTTTCTTACTTGACAATAAAAAAAGAAAAAAAATAATTACCAACTTCCCACAGAATGAGAAAAATTATTCAGAACCATTTAATCATTTTAATCAGATAACATCAAGATATTATAATGTAAAATATGTTTTCTAACTGTAACTTAATAGAATGGCAGTGTGCATATTTTATATAGCTAAGCAAAATGAATCACACAAAGCAAAAATGGTTTTAATAATATTTGAAACAATATGCTCTAACTCAGAAAGTAATGGAAAATTGAAATGATTCAAATTAATTTATGTGTTTTTTTAAAATAAAGTTTTTAAAATTGACATATTCCTTTGTCCATTGGTTTTATTCTAGTTAAATTGCTTTCTTTTTGAATGTAAATTTTGACCATTGCTCTCTCTGAAAAAAAATCCCCACCCTGTTTTTAATTAGTGGGAAGAATTGTTGTGGAAGTCACATGAGAAATATTCAGTAATTTTCATTGTAATCTTTTATCATTGGAGGTATGTAAAGGGTAATTAAGTCATCCAGCAGCTGAAAAAGCATAAATGATTTGGATTTTAAGCATGTGTTTTAGTATTTGCATATATCCAGCTGAAAAACTGCCACCTTGTAGGACCATGGAAGCCCTAGGTTCAGAGTTTCTGATTTCAGAATATTTGGAAATTTATAAAGGTCTTTGGACTTTCAGGCTCCCAGTCTATGGTGGAAGATTCCCAGTCTGGCTGTATCTCCACAGGAATAGCTTCCTGTATCTGTCTCATTTGAGAGAGAGAGAAAAAAATAGATTTAAAAAATTCTGTTTTGTTTCTCCACACAATATCTGTTCAGCAGGAAGTTTCAAAATGTCTAAGTTTTGTTCTTGTATGGAACTTGAGAAAAGAGCTGCACAAGGTGGCTGTTCCTGGGATCTGAACTATGACATTGCCAGACCTGAAGTTTTCATTAGTTTCTGTTGCTTGCTTCAGGCTGTTCAGAATTGCAAGGCAGCTGAAGTGATGAGTTGTGTGATTCATTAATGGAGGAATGAAACACTAATGTAGGAAGCTCCAGGAGAGACCTGTCTGGGTGTGAGGGTGGGCAGTCTGTGCACCCAGGCTCTGCAGCTCTGCTGACTGCTCCTGTCTGACTGCGAACCGCTTGCTTAAGCCAGGAAATGTGAAACGTCTTTTGTTTCACTGAGAGCACTCAACATCTCATTAGCTCAAGATAACAGAATCACAACAGCAGCAAATGTGGCTGGGGCAACCAGAAATCTGTAGTAACTTTTCCTGAGAGCTCCTGGAGGCTGAGTGAGCTCTGACAAATGAACAAACATGATGTCTGTCTTCCAGCAACGTAAGATCAGGCCACACTGTTTAACTTTGTTTTTATCAATAAGCAGTAAACAAAAAATTACCACGACTTAAGGAAGACCTCTGATGCTACCATACCATATTCTTCTAATAATATAATAAAGAACCTAAGAAATCTGAATTAGCTGAAACTACTGCACAGTGAAAGCAGAAGTGCAGAGCCTGCCACATTGAGAGAAAGCTCAATCATTGCCATTCACTGTCACACCAGGGGACTGTGCAGAGTAAGGTACTTCAATGGAGTGGTGCTGTTCAGTCTTTTCATGAATGACTTGAATGAAAGAATAAGAGCATACCTTGCAGGTACAGAAATCACACTGAAGGATAGAATTAGAAATCCAAACTACCTTGATAAACTAGGGAAAAGTCTCACAAAATATATGAGGAAGCTCAGCGTAAAATGCTTATAAAACTCAAATAAATTTTTCCATGAGTTGGTAGGAATAAATGCAAGATGGAGCAAGATGTCGGACTGAATAAAGGCAAGATGGGGAAAACCAATGCCCTTGGAAGTTTTAGCAAAACACAGATGTGGTGCTTAGGGACATGGTTTAGTGGTGGACTTGGCAGTGATCTGTAAACAGCTGGACTCGATGATCTTAGAGGTTTCTTCCAACCTTTATGATTCTGTGATTCTCTGACCTTATGCTGATTGTTTCCTCATTCCTTGTAGAGCCTCTTTGGGAGCATCAGTGGGTTTTTCCACAGTAATAAAAAGATTAAATTCTTTCTCTTTTGATTCTCTAATCTATTGTAACATTTTGTGTGTGGCAGGCTCTTCAAAATCTTGTCTTTGGTTATTCAAACAAAAGGCGTCTGGGGAATAAGAGGATTATTATCAGAAAGATTACACTATGCTTACCTTCAATTTTTTTACTTGAATGTGTTAAACATACTTCTATAGGCATATTTTTTGCACTTACCATCATATGAATATATAGAATATTTTAGACTAATTATATACTAATTTTATAAAGACATAATTTTAAATATAATGAAAAATTATTGAAAAGAAGTGGAAAAATATGTAAACCACTAAGCAAAAAGCATGGAAAACAACAAAAACTGTTAACAACCCAGCAGCCTCTGGTCCCTGCAGATTTTATATCCACCAGTTAGACAAAACAGCAAAGTAAACAGATTAAGGACATTATCTTAAGATATTGCTGTTCTTCCAGTGTTATTGAGACACTGGGTATTCAACTCATGATAAAATCCAGATTCCTGCATTTTATTTCTATTGTAGGTTTGTTGCAGAATTTTTTATTGTCTTTTTCGGTTTATAATTCAATGAAGCAAACATACAATTTGAAGTCTTCTGAGGTTCTGACTATTTGAACTCACAGAACAGCTATCTAAAGAAGTTACTGAATGAATGCAAAAGAGATTCTCTACCCTCTTAAAAGGTTATATTTCCTGTTCCAGCTGGTCACTCCTATCTTCTGGCATTGTTTCTGCATACTGCTTGCTTAAACATCACACCTTTATCATTAATCACAGGATTAATGTTTGCAGTATCAGTATTTCCCTGTTCATTTCCACAGTTAGTTCTTTTATTCTAATTGATCCTTCTGAAATAAAAGTGCAGTCAGAACATTGCCACCCTCTGTGTACAAACTACAAATGGAGTTTTTGCTGTTTTCTCAAAATGAAATTGTTTGTTCCGGTGGGTTTGTGCTTTAGACCAGTTACACATGTGCACATTGCAGATCTTATTGCTTCAAAAAAGCAATTCTGAATATTGTAAAAAATGTTCTATTATGTCTTTAAGCTTTATTATCAGTATCTCTTTCATGTTACTAAAAATTGATTACTTTTGGATGCAGTATAATCAATTGATTTATCTTTTCTTTGAGAGCTAAGCTTGAAAACACTGGAAAATGAAATGCAAATGTTTCTAAATTTGTAACAAAAAAGAAAGGCTATACTTTTGTTGAATTGTTGTTTGATTTTAAACCCTTATTTAACATCTCTGCCAAGACATGTATACTAGAAGTCAACAATAATTCCCAAAGGAAAGTTGATTTCCCAAGGTTGTCACAAACATTTACATTTATGAAGGCAAAAGTGCAGAGACCAAAGTTTTTTTACAGACTGAGAATTAAATCCATACATTTAAAACTTTTTGTGTGATGGTATTGTCATCCTGTTTAAGGAGGATTAAGAATATTTGTTTTGGAAAATTGCCTCAGAGGATTTTATTTTTGTGAAAGCAAAGGCATTGTTGGGGTTGAATCAGCATCCTATGCTGAAGTGTAGAAGTAATATTACATGAGTCATTCAAGATGAATTGCTGTGGGTTTTAGAGAGGAACTCTCGGTTGTTGTTGTTGTTAAGAACCTGTACTTGCATCCATCACATTTTGAAATTAATTGCTTACTTTATGTAGCTATTAATGCTAATTACATTGCAGGAGCTAACGTGACAGGCTATTTGTTATCCTTGGAGGTGTGAAGTGGAAAGTTCAATATGTCAGCTGATAGCATTTTTCTGAAGTATTTGATGATTCCCAACTTGTCTACATAATTCTGAAGCTGGATTAGAAAACATTTTATTTCTTAATATTTTGGCCTGATCGTTGGGGGCTTAAGCCTGTTTGAGTGTCATGTGATGAACAGTGGATAGAACATTTTCACAGAAAGCTTGCATTTTTCAACTTCTTACTATATTTGCTTGTCAGTAGATTTTGTTTTGTTTTGTTCTCAGTTTTGTAGACATGGTAGCTCTCAAGTGCTGTAGGAAAAGATCCAGAATTTGTGGCTCTTTTCCCAGAATTGAAAGTGAAGTTCCATAACAGGATCAGGCAAGTTCTATGATTTTACTGTGTTCAGAAAGGCTTCTATGTAGAAAAAAGCTTAGAGTGTGAAGGCCTAAGATGACTGATCTGTTTGCCACAAACCTTGTACATTCTGTGGAATGAAATAGCACTTCCTTTTTCTCCTTTCTCTTCAAGGTTAACTGGCTAAGTGTATACATGCATATATTTGCATATATGGTTCAAAGTCATTCACAGTGTGTCTTAGCAGGATTGACTTGGAGATCGGTGTTTCTTAGCACACGGAAATATTTATTGCCCTGAACTCCAGAGGCCAAGTGCTCTGCACATAACTCAAACAGAGGGCAATTCTGCATGTAGGGCAAATGTGCCAGACAAGGCAAGAGATACAGGAACATAATGTTAGTCATGCTGGTGTGAATAATATTTGTGACTCTACAAAGTAATGCTAGGGAATAATCAGTATGTGGCAAAGCAAAGGTAGTCAGGGAAAGTGAATGGAATCCAAGTGAACTGACTTTTCCAGTTCTCTAAATATTGGAAAGATTCAAATTCTTATTAAGGAGATTAAATGCCTTGTGGGAAATAAACATCATTCTGAAGCCTGGATGCATTCCTTCTGGTCAACCAATGTGATTATTGATAGTGAAGTTTCAAAGCCTGCTGATGACAGAGGTACATGACTCTGCGCTCCAGATCATCTGAAACACATGATGGAAAAAAAGATTATGTGATTGAAGAATAAATTTCCACAAGGATGCTATTTGCATCTGCAGAAAATTGTTTATTTTTCATATTTATTCAATAGAATATGTGTATATTTATACTTATTTATATAAACTCCCCTCATCCTAAAATGCTTCTTTATTAAAATAGCTTGTAATTAATAACACATTTTTGACCTCTTAGGTTTAAAAAAACCATTGTAGTGGAGTTCAGCTAGAAAACAAAATAAATGCAGTTTATTTGACCTAAACCAAAGTAAGTGGCCTAAGCTCACAGTGTTTGCTGAAACATGCACCATTATCATTCCTCTGTTAACAGGCTGTCGATCCATTAAAGTGTGAAACAGTGAACAGGGTTCACTTCTTCTGCACATATAAAGCATTTTATCTTCCCCCCAAAATCTAATAGCAACACATTTCATGTATGGGAAGCAGAATCCTGTGCTCTTTGCAGCCTCCTGTGCTGTCCAGCTGACTCAGGTGAAACGGGTGAGATGGGAAATGTCAGTGTCAGGAAAGAACCTTTACTTGTGTTATATGCCCTTTAAAGCATTATATCTTCTAAAAGCTACCCTTCATACACCAAGTCTAAATGGACTGACAAGAAAAAGTAAAGCAGAACTTGATGTTATTGTGCAGACACTTCAAGTGCTCCTGAAACATTCCTTGGGTTGAGGAATGCATGGACAGCTCTTCACATTAACTCCCTGAAATCAACCTGGGAGCCTTTGAAATATCTATACCAAAATCGAATCTGGTGTGTTGGTGCTTTTAACCATGAGAGGTGGGCTGTGAAATTGCTTGGTAAGATGATCACACTGTATCTAACCAGTTAAAAACTAAAAGTTCCAGAAGCCAAGGATTTGTGGTGTAAAGCTAAGGGATTTGCCATGGTTTGGTGTACTGCAAAGGGAGTTGATGTGCAGTGCCTCTTATTGTTTAGCTGGGAAACTGTTCCAACAAGCATGCTATGAGAACTGTTGGAGAAGGGATTGCACATCCAGCTGCTACTGCATTTTTGGGTATTAATTTGTCATGCATAATTTCCTATTATTTCATGTCATGGCATATTCTATTAAGTTATTTTAGGATATAGGTTGTGACTGCAGCTGGCACCGTACGTCACATTGTATCACATCAAGTGGCAGCATAAGGTAAATGCATGGTTTGAGCTTCTAATTTTTTCACAAATTGAACAGTTAGGACCATTCAGGTGCATGAGGCGTACAGGGTAAGAAATGAACAAACCACCTTGTGCCTTCTGAAAGCATAGGAAACTCAACAGACTTCGAGGGTCGTATGCCCCCAGGGCTATATCCCAGCGCTGTCACCATGTCCCTGTGGAACCCTTGGCTTTATCCCAATATGAGTGTAAATCTGCCTCTCTCCCAGGCTCAAGTCTGTTTTCCTTTTCTGGGGAGCCCTATTGCTTTGGAGAAGAAAAGACAGATTGTGTTTTGAGCTTTGGAGGCTGCAGTCTCAGCCTGGTCCCTTCCTTTGCCCCTCTGCTGGACATTCCAGTACGTTTGGATGGCCTCAGCGATTTGTGGCACCCATGTCTGGGCACTTGAGCTTGCTCACAAGCCTGGAGACAGGCAGCCACCCCTCACCCAGTTCCCAGTCAGGGAAGTGTGAAGGGGTGAATTTGGGCTGATACTCCTTGATATCACAGTATCGTATCTGATTTTGTCCGGACTGATTTTAGACTGCAGCAAGCCTTTGGGAAGGCTCCAGCTCCTAGTGTTCAATAAAGACCGAAGCACCAATATGAGAAATGTTGCACTGGGCCTGGGGATGATGTTTTTTAGCTGTTCATGGTGAAGTTACAGGTTCTGTCTCCTCCCTTTCCCCCTTCTGCAGCCCTGATGTGTCAGACCTGGCTAAAACAAGAACCTCAGACTGCTGTCCCAGCTGATGGGTTTCTCTCCATGCAAAAGAGCTGAAGGAGAGCCAGTCCCTGAGCAAGTGGTTTGCCTTATTAATTCTCTGATAAAACATGCACAACTGCCATTAAATTCTTCTAGCAGGACTCCTCAACTGATGAACTTTTAAGTATACATCTCCACACAGACCTCCGGAAATCAGGCATCAGGTGTGTTACTGTCCTGGTTTCAGCTACAGTAGAGTTAATTTCTTCTCAGTATCTGTTACAGTGCTGTGTTTTGGTTTCAGAATGAGAATGGTGTTGATAACACACTGATGTTTCGGGTTTCGCTAAGCTGTGTTTATCCTAAGTCAAGGGTTTTTTTTTCCTTGGCTCATTCTCTGCCAGTGAGGAAGTGTGCAAAAGAAACTGGAGGCAGCATAGCTGGGACAGGTGACCGAAAGTGGCTAAAGAGATATTCCACACAACGGAACATTGATCTCAGTATTTAAAATGGAGGAGTTACCTGGAAGGGGGGTCCATCTGGACTTGGGAAGGGGGGGCTGGCATTGGTCAGCAGGTGGTGAGAAATTGTATTGTGCATCACTTGTTTTTCCTTTTTATTATCATTATTATAATTTACCACTATTGCTATATTTTACTTTATTTTCAATTATTAAACTGTTGTTGCCTCAATTTATGAGTTTTAATTTGATTCTTATCCCCGTTCCAGAGGGGTGGGGGTGGAGAGAAGGGGGGACTGAGCGAGTGGCTGCGTGGTGCCTGATTTCCAGCTGGGCTTAAACCAGAACAGTCTCTGACTTCATCATTCATGCTATTTGTGAGGTATTTTGCTCACAGATGATAACATGGATCTGCCAACGAATCCCCTGACACCAGTAAGCAACCTTCTGTTTCCAAGCTGCTACCAGTCACAACTCTCAGCACTGACATTTTAATTCCCATGTATTTAGGGGCTATGAATAAATATAGGCTGGAAATTAGGTGCAATGAGGGCCTGTTACAGCCTTCCTGAAGAAATGACGGGAGCGAGTTAATTATGTTTTAGAGAGATCAGAGCAGGAAAATGATTGGAGAGTGTGGGTACCTATGATATTTGAGGGTTTCATCACTGTGATCCATGCATTTCCTTCCAGCGCCGCATTTTCTGTTTAGAGGAGAAAACAGATTTCCTTCTGTTCCCATGTTTTCAGACTGTTAGTGCCTTATGGGTGCCCAGTGAGATTTTTGAGTTGCTGGATGCTAACGTCCTCCCACCCTTAGCTCTTATCTAAGTGTGCTGATGTTTCATATTTAGATTAATTAATCTGTCCAGTTAGGCTCAGGTGCCACTTCCATTTATATTGGCTAAGTTACTCTCAAGAGCTAATGGTCCACTAATGCAGTCCTACAATTCCCCCTGTGAATCCAGAAAGACTAGCAAGTTCCCAAAGCATCCTCAGTGAAATATCAGAGTAGCTCAGCATAATGTAGCATCAAGAACCACAGGAGATGTCTGAAGGCTTAAAAGATAACATGCATAAGCAGAGTACCAGAGAAGACCCATTAAATGGATTGTGACTTCATAGTGTGATTAAAATCACTTGGACAAGGGTAATCCATCTGTGCTGATGCAAGATAGCTATTGCTGTGAGTTAATGGTGTGTTAAAGAACATGCAGCATTTTTGTGTTCTAAGAACACAGGAGTATTTCGTTCAGACTAAAGGGCTGTCTAGTCCTGTACTCTGCCTTTGACTGCAACCAGCAGTGGCTGGACAAGGATAAAGAGGGGCCCTGGGCCTGCCCCAGGGGTAAAAAGGCTACTTTTTATCATAGGAAATGTGGACGTCTCTGATGAGGAAATACCTCTGGGCAAGCCAAGGAGAGCTACAGCTGACTTCTAGAAACAAAACGGAGACTTTATTCGAGCTAATGGAAAATGTAGATTTCCATGGGGCTAGGATTTCAAAACAAATTTTCAGCTTTTGAATTTTTCACAGCAGACATGTCCGTTTCCATTAAATCTCTCAGAATGAAAAGCTACTTATTTTTATCCCTCTAGGCTCTGCTCTCCTATTAAGAAAATCACCAGTGTCACGACTCTAAATGTACATAAAACCAGCCTGTTTTTATTGCAGTCTAAGACTGCAAGTGTCCAGTCAGTGATAAGCTGATGCTGTATCTCTGAGACAAATGCTGAAATAGAGTTTTGTGTGTATGCACTTTAACTTGAAGACAGCAAGGGTTCAGTGATACCTGCTTGTACATGAATGCCCAAGTGCTGGGGCATTGTATAAGCTCTGTGTCTCTGGTGGGCATGGACCATTTTTGTGAGACCAAGGGGGATAGTGAAACTGTGAGACAATGTTCCAGCCTACTGCAGCAACTAGTATGGAAACAAGGAAGACAGTGCTGGAATCTCTCAGGCTCAGCTTCTGCTGTTTTAATTCTTTTTCACTGGGGATGTCAAGTCTGGAAATCCTACCAGGTGATTCAAGTCGCAGCTTATGACAAAACTGAAAACCAGTCATTCTGCTTTGCTTTACTGTTTGTTTTTACCCTAGCAGCTGTGCCAAACCTGGGTCCAGAGAGTCAACTTGCCTGGACAAATCTCCTACCCCTTTCAGGATTCAGACACTGAATAGTTTCCAGTAATTTCTCTACCAAAGATTGAGGTGCTTTGTTTAAAGTAAGCAAAGTTATATTCAATGGCATCATGAACTGCTTTTCATCTTATAATTTTGCCTGGTTGAACATTTGGAATAAAGTTGGTGCATTCAATTTTCTTCTGAAATGCGTGCTTATCTACACCACTGAACTCTAGCCCCAGATCAGAGTAAGTCTTTTAGCCTGGTTTTGCAGTGTCTGAGACACACATTTAAGGTTAAAATATGCATCAGTCTTCACATATCAAAATTCCCTACAGTAGAGTGGTGATGGGATGCATTCACAGTGCATGGGACAGCTTATTTAATGTATGTTAACACTATGGGCAGGCTATTGGGTTCTACTGCGCTGCACCAAAGGGTAAAAGAGTAAAAGTGTAAGTTGCTGGTAAGGATGAAAAATATAAGAGCACATCTAAGAGGTGATATATCTAACTCAGCTGACAAAAGAAAGGATTCTGTAGCTTTGCAGTGCAACACATGATGATATGAAAGAATAAAAAATGAATGCTCAGTAATGCTTATTAGCATCTTCATGCCCAGTACTTATAAGATCAACATTGCAGCAGTCGGAAGTATGAGCAAAGACAGTTTCTTTTTTTTATACCATGGAATACAAAATTAGTCTTTTATCATCTGTATGTCAAAACCAAATTAGCTGCTCATGTGAAAAGGAGTGATTCAGAAGCAGCTCATAGTTTTTTGCTGTTTCTCTAGTTAGATTACAGGCACTTGGGCCTGTAAGAGGACAAGGCAGTTATTTTATCTAGCTGTGAAAAAGATCTTTAAATGTATTTCTTTTTTTCTGGACATATCAGAATTATTGGTGATTAATGAGGATCATGCCTTCAGGCAGTGTGTTTAATAATGTTACCTATCAGAGAGATCTTAAAGTGTCTGCTTGTTGAAAGGAAGAAGTGGAGAATAGCTCATTACAGGTTGTTTCATGAGTGTTCTTGGGCAAGGATCTTCCAGCACAAAGGCGGTCACAAAGTTGTCATTGTCATTTCCAAAGTTTTTGTAGACTTATCACAGTACCTGTCAGCGCCTTCTGGTTACAGCCAGGACAGGGTTAATTTTTGCAGCGGCCAGGAGGGTGCATGGCTAGGACCCGGAGGTTGTTCTATACCACCTCACATCACTGCCAGGGGTAGGGGGAGTCTCTTCCAGGGTAAAGGGGTTTCTTCCTGTTGAGCAAATGTGTTGGAGGGAGCGGTTGGGTAACCCTAATTCTGAACATTTTGCATATGAATCACTCGCCTCTCTCTTGTACACTTTTTTTGAAATTAATATTTTCCCTGGTACTGTTAATTTTCTTATCTCGTTGCTGTTTCCAGTAAATCGTCCTTATCTCAATCCATAATCTTTGCCTATTGTGACTCCAGTTCTCCTCTCCAGCCACCTGCAGGGATGGAGCAGTGGGAAGCGAACAGCACATGGTTTTAGTGAGGCACTAAAATGGAAAATACCATTTTCTAAAACACGACACATTAGCATAAATAAGAAACAAGCCTAGGGTTCCACATGAACTGGAATACATAATGTGATTATTTCCTGTTGGCATAGACTGAGAAACTGGTTTTCCACTATTCCTTAATCAGAAAAAACCCCAAAAATACATCTTGAAGAGTAAAAAGATGAATGCCTTGTTTTAGAATAAAGAGCCTTTCACCTTGTTGTGTCTTCTATCCCCTCCATAAATAAATGTTAATTGCTAATACAAATAATAGGCAACATTGCCGTCTAATCTGAAATGGAACTGTTTGATGCACTCCAAGTCAGAGCATATTTCTGAATAAAGAGCATCTTATTAGCTTCACATATTCAGAATTCAAATCCCAGAATTGCCTAAACCCACACTTTGGAGCTTGAGAGAGGTATCGAAGTACTTGCATGTCCAAGATGTTACCTAAAGTGGGAGGCAAGTCAGATGGAACTTCAGATGCAGCTGGGGACAGAATGCAGTATGGAAACAAATGGATATATTTCTGGGGACCAGAAATGCTCCAGGTGAAATACACAGTAGGTGCCTCCAGTTTGAAGAAGTTTAAGGAGCTGAATTTTATACTCTGAAGCATAAGGTCTCCTACAAGCATTGGTCAAGACTTATGGAGACTCTTGGGCTACATTCAGACCCTGGATAGTCAAATACTCAGAGAGCTTCCTTCAGAAGGAATTTCATGCTTGCTCCTAAGGAAAGACTTAGACTTGTTATGCAATATGTCTTCTGACATTTTAGGCACTTCTTTCCTGTCTGAGTAAGGGGATTCACACATCAGAGAGCAATCCCATCCCTGACGTGCCCCAGTGACCACTGCCTGCCAAGTTCGTTCACTGATCACCAGAGAGCAATCCACCTCCATGGAGTAGGTAGATTTAATTTTCCAAAATAAAACCTTACAGAGTCAGATGTGAGTAGAAATGAAGAGGCATTTATTATTGATGCCTTTTGTTAAACATTTATGGGGAGCTATAACTCTGCACGGTATTTTAAGTATAGTATTTAGAGATTTATTTCTCTTTCTCCTCTTGGATTACTAACGTTGATGTACTTTCACAGGCTTTAAATTAGCTCCATGCCAGCATCAGTTGCACGTCTTCAGAGAAAGCTTTGGGGTGTGATTCAGCTGGACATTTGGGTCCTTTTGTAATATGATGTGTTGTCTGATGAGAGCTAATGAGCTTCTGGATACTGCAGATACTTCCACCTGGGCTAGGTCAAGATACAGTTCCCCACATCTTCCTTTCCAAAACAAACTTGTCAATAATACCAGGTAACAAAATCCCAGTGCAGTGGAGAGTTTCAAAGCTGTGCATGCAATCTCTTTTTTCACATTACCCATTAATTTATGTGGCCAGTACAGTCACAGAAATCACAGTCTCTGGAGTCTGGGAGACAATCAGCTGTCTGGGCATAGATGTCTGCTTTCGGGTGAGCTACTCTGGAGCCTCCAGTTGCCTTGATTAGGCTGCCATGGACTGAAATGGGAGCTTAGACACCCAGTTCATACTTAGAAAACACGCACTCTAAGCCAAATCCCTCCCAAATTGTTCAGTGTTACCTTTCAGCACTGGTTTCCGTTGCCCACACACAGGTGTGAAGTGCCATATGAAATGCCCCTGGGGTACCAGCTGGCCTAGAGGCCACTCCAGAGAGGTGATGGACTCTCAGAGGTCCTATTCCATATCACCCAGCCTTTGGTTTTATGTCGCTCAGAACCTGCATCCGAATGCCTGAATTCTGCTATTAAATCCCATATTAATTGTGTTGCTCTAGGAAAACAGCTCCTTGGGAGAGATGCCCTTCTTCAGCCACACAATACAGAAAACATGTACCCTATATTTGTAATCTCTTCATAATAAGTATCTAATTACTGTTTTTCTACTGTTTTTCTTCTGGCTTTTTAAAAATAATGTATTTACTTTGAACACATTCCTGCCTTTTACGTGTGTGCGCATTTTCCTTTGCTTTACCTACATTGCAACTATTTTTTTTGTAACTAAAAGCAAAAACTTACTTCCAAAGTTAGCCATAAGCTATCTTTGCTTTATTTTTTAAATAACTATTTATTTCTGAAATGTGTTTGGGTTTTGTGCCAATGCTATTATGGCTGTTTACTTAGCACGATGCTTTTCATTCCACTAATAACTGTTCTCCTGAAAGATGAGCTAATTTTGCATAAATGAGTGTGCAATTACAGTGTCTTTCAAAAATTGTGAAAATCCCTTCACTTTCACATTTTAATAATGTATTAGATGATGTTGATTGTTTACGTTTTATGCGTAAAATTTAATTGAGTTATATGCATTTATTCCTTCAGGGCATCAGAATGGACAGAAAGCTATTGTGGTTATTCAGCAATGAAAACTAACATTACAGTTCATTTCAGTTCTTGTACAGAACTGCTCGAATTTTTTTTGTGTAAGGATAATGAGGTATTTTTTTAATGCTGAATTTTATCCAGTGTCTCATGATCTGAGTGAACTTCATGTATTGCCTCAAGATCTGAGAATTAGCCTCCTTGTTATGATTTTCATACATTTAATTATCTTCTCTGTGTCTAAATGATCATTTAGGTGACTGATACAAATTTTCTTGATGGGCAAGTATTGACTGGACTATTTTTGTTAATATATAAAACAAGCCACTGCCACTATGATGATCAGATTTATACATTTCCTGTTGATTCACTCTATCTAAAGCTCGTGCAGAAGATGCAGTTTTTTCATGGGACCTGAGATATTTTGGAGGACGCGAGAGCTGACAGACTGCCTGGTCCATAGATGTGACACTGTTAACTTCAGTCACAAGAGGTTTAATCCCCAAACACGGGAGGTGGGACAGCTGCTTGTGTTTGTGAATTTTCCTCTGCTGACATGAGTGGAGAAGAGGTGCTAAGGTCATACTCAGCTTTGTTGCAATGCCACTGACTATGAATGGCTGAATCTGAAGTCCATCCTCAAAGTTCATAGAATTTTTTCAGGAACAACTTCTCCCTTACATTGGCTTCAAACTCATTTTGTTTCAAAAGGAATCCAAGTTGAATGGAAGATATCTCATAATTAAAAATATTGCTGCTTCTTTAATGATCTAATTAGTTTTACCTGCCAGGGTCAGCTTCATTGATTTCAATTAAAAAGAAAAGACCTGCCAAGTGACCTACTTAATGTATTCAGTAAGATCAAGGTTGGAGCAGCAAAGTGTTTTAATGAACACAATCCCTGTTTGCTGAAAGCAAAACTATTACTGATTTCTTATTGATCTGAAAAAGGAAGGTACAAACTAGGTTAGGGGATATTTCATGTTTTTTTCATTAAAAATCAATGAAAACAAGTCTGACCTGCTTTCTTCCCCTTGTGTTTACACTTGAAACAGATTAGATCATTAGGGGAGCAGTAACGGTCTAATTATTTAGACCATTCTTAATTCAAATTGGAGAAGTGGTTGGAGTTGCCTAACTATAAATAACAAAATGCTTTTACGTAACAGTATCTGGGGAAATGGTGCTCTGGGAGTCAGATTATGGCCACAGAACAGTATTATTAATTTATGTCATCACTTCAGAAGTACCATGTAACATTAGGTTGGACAGGAACATCAGAGTTAAGAAGAAAAAAAAGCTTTTGGGTCAGACTTTAGTAGTAAGTGTAAGTAATAAGTCTCTTCTCTCTTTGAAGAGGGATAATGTTGTGTGATGCACATTACAGCTTGTAAGCTGGTTGTCTACAGGGCAATCTCCAAGGCCTCTAGAACAAATAACACACATTGTTTAGCTAGATATTGCATTATAGAGTATTATGGTGATGGCTAGGTCTCTACAGTTAAATTAGAGGCAAAAGGAGTGGCCCTGAGCACTGGATCCATGTGTGACTGTTACCTCTCACCCCAGCTCTGCTTTGGACCTCTCCAGCTGGCTCTAAGACCTGCCTGATCTTTCTGGCTATTATGACCTAGAAGCTATTTGTGTCAGGGATCTCAGTGCAGTAATATATATTAGAGAGATGCATGTTGATGTTAGTGATTTTCTAGCCTTTAAATGCATTGTTTTCTATTTTCACCTTGAGCTTTTGTGTGAAAGTCCCCTAGCGCAGCACTACCATTAGTCTTAGGCAGGAGACTTGACTTGCCCTACACTGATGGGCTCCGAAGGGCTGAGGGACATGGCCCACTGTTCTATTCCTTTCTGAAGGACAGGGACATGTTTGAATTTTTCTGATGCATGCCTGCAACTTAAAACAAGCTTAAACCAATAATGACTCCAGCCTTCTTCTTTAGGCAGACGATCAATCAGGCTTTGAACGACTGTTGTGCAGGTGAAATCTAATCTATTTTTACTGATTCGTTCTAACATGTTTTCCATCATTTGTATCCACAAGTGGAAAGTATACTTTTTAGGCTTTATATGCCCCTTTACATGACCCTAATACTTTTAAACATTTTTTAAGCATTATCTATGCCCATTTCAGTTCAGCTGCAAAATGACCAAGTAATCTCATAACAAAAATAATCTTTGTTCCTACAACTTCTTCAGGACTCTTGTCAGTCAATAATTTGATTACAAAGCCTTCACACCCTTTTTGTAACATTGCCACAGCCAGGATTAGATTAACAACTTGGTAATTGTGAAACTAAAGTGTTTGGGTCATATATTATTCAATCAGTTCAATAAACTCAACTTGGGAGAAGCACACCAAAGTGGTTAATGAAAGAGGACTTTCTTGTTCTATAATGATTTCTTACAGCAAAATGTAAGTGACAAACCATGGCCTGTTGAATTCTCACTGTTACTGTTATTATTACAGGCTCCAAGAACTTCTTATGTACATGACTGCAATGTCAGAGACAAAATAGGGTAGGCAGATGTCTCACTCTGCGTATTTTGAAACATGAGATGTAGTTAGGTTACTTTCCTAGCAGTCTTTTGGGAAAACAGTGCATCTTAAAGCCAGATGGTTAGCATAATTTGTCAGGTATCTTGAGTTTCTGCTTATATAAATGCAAAAAGCGCCCTCGCAAAACAAAGCCCAGCATTCCAAACCCCTGGGCTGTAGTTTGTGCCATAAGAGGATAGTTATATAGCAATGGATGCTATGAACACCATGCTGGTGCCACAGAACTGCCTAACTCATGATATATCTGCTTGGTGCAGGTGTTTGGGAGCTGTTTCCTACATGATGCACTACAATGAAGTGCTCTTCATCCTTGAATGGGAGCACTGAGGAACTTGCAAAGAATTTGTAAAAAAGAACAGAACCATTATTTGCGATAACATTTTTCAATGTTTACTATCTGGTGCCTCACAAGCTACAGGGTCCCACACTAGAATCTAGGGTAAGAAGTTTGGGTGTCCTCTTCATGTGAAGAGATAACGAAAATCAAGGGAAGGGAAGGTTTGGGAAG
>VZRL01002883.1:1489001-1528844 GCA_013397895.1 Origma solitaria | reverse complement strand
TGTCTCTAATCCAAGACAACCCTCAATAAGGAACCCACAAATTTTGGATGCTTGAGTTGGAATAAAGAAGAAGGGACAGGAGACAGCCCTTTTGGGGAAAACAGTCAGTTTGCCTCCTCCTGCCCTCATCTATCTGCACTTGTATCTTTACTCAGCCAGAAAACATTTCAGTGAACACCCATCCTTGCAATTTGGAAAAAGCATTTAGTGACGCTATCATCTTCCTACTTTGTACTTCTAGCCACCTACATGTGACATTGTGTTTCTCTAATAGGCCATTATGATGTCTGCTTGAAAGTGTTTGTTTGATACAACTCCTTGCAAAAGTACTAGAACTCAAATTTACTTCTGTCTTTCTAAAAAGTATTTCAGATGTTTAATGGGGTTTTTTTGGGTTTTTTTTTGTTCTTTTAATGATGCTGCTTTCAAATGAAAGCAGCTCTCTACCTGTAACTTCAGATCTGCTCTCCCATATTATGGTTGATCCTTCATAACAGTCAGGAAGGCTATGGTAAAGTAATTTGGTTTTAACACTCTTCACTCGCCCTGCATTACCACAAATAAAGCTCAGATTTAGGAATAAAATCCATCCAGCTCTCACTATCCCCAGAGATATCTGGCTAATTCCCACTGAATGAAGGCGAAGAAGTGCTGGGGGTCTGCTTTCAGAGCTGACAGCCTTTCAAGAACAGTTGTTAACAAGAGTCAAATGACCAGTAAGGACATTCAGAGACAAGCTGGAAGAGAACAATTCAGTTCTTTCCTTAAATTGCAATCAATTACAATTTTTAAAAATAATTTTTCTCAATTATTAGTAGTCATTAAAAATCAAAAGTGAAATTAAAACTCATCTGTCTTCTGGAAATAACATTTGTGCATCCATGTTGAAAGCAGAGGGGTCTTTCATTTTATAATCTTATTTCTTAGGCATTCTGCTTGGAGATAGCCTGAAGATCAGCCAGAGGAGCCAGGTGATGCAGCCTGGGAGCTGCAGACCACTCCAAGCATGTGACAGAGAGCAATCATCAAGGTGAATGTTATAGATGCAAATGAGCTCTAATACTGAAAGATGTGAACAGCCAGAGCTCTGAGCTATCTGCATACACAAAAGTCACTCAGTGCCAGCAGTAGGTGACATTGATGAAGATCACTGAGTATCAGTGAATAAAAAGTTGAGGGGAAATGGGGTTGCTTACTCCTCTACCCCTCCATTTTAACATTCAACCTACAAGTGATTTTGAAGGCAGAGATATCCAAAGCCTTCCTGTGTGTGTAGTGAGGAGTCTGTTGAACAGGAAACCACTCCCTACTCTTCCTTGCTGGTCTAAGACCTTAAAAATAGTGCATGGACAACCCCTTTATGACACATTTGCTCAGCCTTTTAACTCAGGTACTTAGATCAAGCAACTCCTGCAAGATGTGAATATCCCTTCCCTCCGGCCAGCACACTCCTGGTCTCCTGAAGGAAAAGAGAAAAGCAGAAATGGCAGGCAGATGTTCCTGACCCCTAGAAGAACTCCATGCTGTGAAAACAGGAATGAGAACACATTTGTTCCTCCATAAGATCAAGCCTTTCTTGACAGATTTTGATGCTAGGGTCAAGTCTGCATCTTTATACCCAAGCTGCAGTTCAAGTGACCTTTCTCTGTAAGTTTTCTATTCCTTGGCAATCACCATTTCCAGAAGTGAGTCAGTTCTATGATGATATCTCTTTGTGGCAGTCATCCCATGCAGCTCCCTAAAGCCCAGACACAGACCAAGTATGGAGCATGTCCATGTGCCTTGCCACTGCTGGTAGTCTCCTACTCCAGGCAGGGCCACTTCTCCAATATTAATGGCAGCCCTATAATTGTATCTTATTTTTTTTTCTTTTACTCCTTTGAATACTCTATCCCTTGAATGTTTCTTAGGATGTGATTCCAGAGCTCTAAGACCCCTTGAAAGAAAAGGAAGAAATCCAGGGTCACTTTCCCAGACTACAGCAGTGGATTTCTGTCTCTGCCCAGCACTAGGCAGTATTTATTTCATCTTCTGGCTTTCTTATGCTTTGCTCTAAAGTAATGAGAGTTTCTTGATTGGCAAGAGCACTGATCAGACCAGTAATAATCTGCTTACATGCTTCATCAATGAAACAGAGCTAGGCTACAGCAGGCTTGTACTGCACATCGTCACCAGACCCACTGGGGATTAGGATGATTATAGCAGTGACCAAGGCCATGGAAAGGATTTTGTCCTGACCATGCTTTTCCTGCTGACACGCTATCTGCAGCAGCCATTTCCTTAGTCAGGTTAATGAAACCCTCTTTTGTTTGTGTTTTCTCATTTAAGAAGACAACTGCTATAAAAAAGATCACCTCTCTGACCTCAGCCATTATCTCTCACTGTGGTTTTTCATCACTGAATCTGTTAATTGAAACTACAGAGTCAGAAGAGCAGCACTCTACATAGTTTAGCTCCTAATCATGTGAAACCTGAATCCCAGCGAGGAATTTATGTATAACACTAATTATGACTGACATTCCCTGTTAGGGTGGGAGATAAAAATCACATCTCAGTGTAGCTGGAATGGTCTTGCAACCTCTCTGCAGCTGGCTTAATGTTTCTATACAAATACCTTGACCTTTAGAAAAGAGAGAGGGGAGGAAAAGCAGGAGATGTTTTTAGCATTAAATGATTCCCATTTGTAACTCTGTGAATGGCACATTTGGTCCAATTTCCAGTCTCTGGCATTTCTAAACTGCCACGTTACAAACAGGCAGCAAACTATAAACTTTCTCCCTAGAGAGAAGGCAGGCAATCAAGTCAGCACTCCAGCCAGCAGGCCTGTGATGCTGCCGTGTCAGAAATCCTGCGCCCACAGACGGCGTGGGGGCAGCTCCGTCTGGTTACAGCGCAGGGCCATAAGCAGCAAGGTAAGCACAGCAACAAGGAACTAGTGAGGTATCTGCACAGAGGGTACCTCTGCAAAGGCATAAAGGTGGTGGAGAATTGGGACTCTTACCAACTCTGCATTGCTCTTAATCCACACAAGTACTGGAGAAGGTTGTTCTGAGGCTAGTATTTATTCCTCTCATTCTCCAATGCTGTAAAAGGGTCTGGGAAGAGAAAAGGAAAAAAAAAAAACGGAAATAATCAATATGGAAAGAAAATTGAGGCATTGAATGAAAGTCACACAGGGTTTGTCATCTTGCAAGTCTTGCCTTCTTTCCAGCATCACTAGGAGGTATTGCTCATATGCTGAATGTAAGGAGTAGTCACCAGTCACCAGCAACTTAATAACGTAAATAAGTATCACAAATGGGGAATTTGTTTAGGAATCTGATCTGACCATCAGATTTGCCACAGATTTAAATTTACTCATGTTCCACCATAGCTTCACTGTGATCCAAGCAGTGTTGAAAATTGACTACCAAATGGGTTCACACAAAGTAAAGCCATCTATGTTGTGGGGTGGTAGGGAAAGAAATTCATATTGGGCCCTTATGTCATCTCCTAAAAAGACCAGGAGACAGTCAAATGGTGTTTTCACACAAAAGGTTAAACAGGAAAGGACAAGGTTGAAAAAAACCAAGAAACAAATAAAGACTTCATATTTCAGACAGGTGTTCTAAAGTTCCTTCTGTTTGTTTGTATGTTTTTCTATAATTTTCAACTCAAATACATTGCTTGATTTGTTTGTGTAATCTTAGCTTCAGTAGTTTCCATGTACTAGAACTAGTTGAGGGAACAATTTAAATATATTGAGCAAAAAATATAAATTCCATGGCTGAAATGCTATTGAAGCAAAAAACGTCATTCATTTGCTTAATTGGGGCTCTCATCAAACTCAAGTGAAATTTTTTGTTTACATGGGGTTTGCCATGTTGTTTCTAGTAAGAGCAGGAAATAACATATTCAGACTTTTCAGTATCTGATAGTGATGACTTAGAGGGTAGCCTTGATAAAGTTTGCATTCTAACTCCCATTTGGCACCTTACGGCCCACAAAAGCTACAGCAGCACCTTTATCATGAATTTGGGAGTAGAAGAGATACAAGACTGTCACACCCAGAAACCAGGAGTGTGCAAAAGAATCAGCTTGTCTATGGACAGCTCTGTTACTTTAGTGACTCTTGGCAGGTACACACTATATAACAAAGTTTGCTTTTTGAAATGTTCACATTTGTCACCGCTCCTAGCAGCATCCACTATTCTCAAGACAACTGTGGAATCTCCCCTTTTATCACCCCATCTTCATGCCAGTCATAAGCAGGAGCTGAATTCAGTCTTGCATTCGCAACAAATTATTTACTGGCAGCTAGGGTGAAAAATGGGAAGTTGGACAGATTTACAATTCTGTTAGCTACACAAACATTTTCAGATGTTTAATATTTACAGGAGTGGATGAGATTGTGCATTAGGTTTCTCTATCGGTGAACATAGTTTGTAATCTCGAAATTACAAGCTGTGTAAACATATGCTTTAGTTGGATTGCTGAACGTTTACTCTGAGGAATCAAGTCAGCAGCAGGAGTTTATGTTTCTGCATATAACCTAAGATATGCTCCACGCATCATCATGGTGTCTGTCCCCAGTGCTAAGAATTCGTGGCAAAGCAAATGAGTTCAGCTACAGAGAACTGGGGTGATGGGGGAACAGACACCACATGGGGGACCCATGCATGACACCTCAAAAACCTTTTTATGTGCAGGGGTGCCAACAAAAAGATATATAGGAAATACACTTAAGTCTTGTGAGTTCAACTAGCAGCTGAGCTGTGGGGAAATAAGCTGTGTGACGGAGGGGTGTCCTGGTTTCAGCCACAAACAAGGGGAATACCCACACATAGCAACATGTTTCGCTACTACTCTGGCAGCAGCTTGAATTTTTAGCTCTAGCTCTGTAAGGCAAAAACACAATCTCTCTGCTCTCTGATTTGAAAAACAGGTGGCAAACAGTCATCTCCAAGGGAGCAGTATGAAACCCGCATCCACAGATGCTGCTCTGAGGGGAAAAGGGTTATTAAATCAATGGTCAGAGAGACGAGGAGAACTTAGATCAATGGTCTCAATTCAGTGACCTTCCTGGGAAACAGGACACTCATTTACACCCTGAAGAGCAATCAGGAATTTTTTGCAGAAGTTGTTATAATGGCTTCCAAGTAGTTTTAATGGGGAGAACTGATAGCATGATCTCTGCATCACTTCTGCTAACTGAAGAGCCCCAGAGGAAGAAGAGCCACAGCCTCCCTCTCTGGACTGTGTGTGTGCAAGCCAGCAGCACAGTGCTCCTCCCGCCAGTACAAACTCCTGGAGCACAGTGGGATGGGAACACTCTCACTGCTGAGCACACACACACCTGGCTCTAGGCCTGGAGGAGTTCCTACAAGGTGCTCAGACAGAGATCTTAAAGCACATAACACGGGAGAGCTGGTACCATTGGTAACTCTCCCAGTCATGGTGTAAATTTCAGTGGGAAAGTGGTACAGAACCTGAAGGGAAACATGCCATAACCAAGACTGTGTGCTGTGTTGGTGCTCTCTGCCCTTTCTGCAGAAGGAAAGTATCTTCCATGGTGGCCCAGCAAGCCAAATTCAATGAGAATAACCTACAGCAGTGATCTGTCAGGCGGCAGCAAGAAGCTGAAGTCATTTTTCTCACAGGAGCTGAAGACCCCAATAACAGCACGTGGTGCACTGGGGCTGCCGACATCCAACTCCCATGTGCTGCCCAGCCTTCCCAGGGCCTGGGTTGTAGGAAGGGCTTTGGGCAGTCTTCCTTGCCAGAGGGAGAATAAATGCCTACAGCACATCACCATCCAAACGTGGCTACTGCTGGGTACATCCTCGAGTGCAGCACTTCACTTGCTGTTTTTAAGAGCAACTAGTGTTTTTCTGTTGTGCTGGGAAGGACAGCTCTGTCTCTGTTTTGCACTGGGCTGGGCACTGCAGGCAGGAACAATGAACTGACAGATACCTGCAAGATGCCTCTTCTGTAAGTATACTGCCTCTCTCAAGCACCACACTATGTTTACATCAGTAGCAACTGGAGAGTAAGCTAAAGTTTGTTTTTCTCCTTCTTGACCTTGCTTTCCTGACCTTAAATGTGAAATCTGCTCCCTGCTCCTTTAAGGCTGCTGGAAGTTTCCAGGAATGAGAGATTTCTCTGACACAGATCTTGCTAAAAGGAGTCCTAGACAAATATACAGTAGTGTCCAAAGACTGGCAAACTTCTCCTAGTAAAATGTCAAGTGCAAACATTTACAGGTTATAATAAAAATTAATGTTTCAGAGCCTGGGATGAGTGTGTTTTCCACTCATAAAGTGACATTCTAGAACCCACAGCTGAAATACTACAAATGTGTTTATTTCGAACATATATTAAAATGCATGAGAAAGTAGGATTTCAAAAATTAATCATCAAGAACAGATGAAGCATTCGCCCACTACAAAAAAGGCAAGAAAAGTAAGAAGATGGCTGAAATCAGTTGTAAGCAAAAAAAAGCCAGCAAAAACTATATGAAACTTTTCTATGCTTCCCATCAGCATAGAGTCTATGGTTCTTTATAAAAAATAGTTATCTTTCTTTGATTGCCTTGAATCCAAAGTACTCCTTGGCTGCTTGATTTTTGCTAAGGCAATTAGATTTTCTGAATTCCTTCTTCTTTCCCCATTGTGGGGGAAGTTTAAACACCTTAAAATCTTGCCTAAAGCTTTTTATATGACAAAGGCAGTCTCATAAACCTGCTGGAATTTAGGCCCAGCTGAGAGTATAAATTCGATATAGAATTATTTGGAATTTGTACTAGAAAAAAGGAAGCAAGGCTTTCAGAGGAAGCCAGTTCAGAAGTTCACTTTTTAAGAAAACCAAAAGTAGTATACGTGGGTAAAATCACTCTCTAAGCCCCTAGACACAGACATGTAGTAGAATTGTTTAAAAAAAGGTTGAGTGAGCTGTTCCTTATACCTTTATCAAAAAGCAAAATAAAAATGAAGAAGTAATTCCACAGTTATTCCAACAGAGAAGGAAGCGATGGAGGGAACAGAGGGAGTGCTCACTAAGCAAGTGACAATCAGCAGGCATTCATCTGTTTGGCTTAAGCTGCCCAGTGTGCCAGAAGCACCACTAGTACACTTATATTTTGCATTGTAGTGCTTCTTTTTGCCCTTTTCTTCTGATTATTTTCCTCAAAACTGGTATGAAAGCGTTTCCTTCCTTTTCCGGTGGTCCCAGCAGACTTTAAACCATCTGAGTGGCCTAAGATATGTCCACAAAAGAGAAAATTAACACCTGAAGGATTCTGAAAATGCACTCCTTTGGAAATATGCTTCCTTCAGAACACTGTTAGCCCTGTCCACACCCTCTTCTGTAAGGAAAAGTTACACATTCTGGAATTTATGCCTGCAGGGACTGTGCTCAGACCAAAGGTCTTTATGTTAGGATGAAGTACTATGTGAACTTGGGATGTATTGGGAACAATATCCACAGCAGGTGGCAGAAAAATGCCTCCTTGGAAGACAAGACAGAAGGCACTAATTACTTTCAGTATAAAGATTAAAATACAGACATTTGCATGGTGTTACACATCGCTAGTCAACTCCTCCATATCATTAGTCCTTCCACTGACTTCAAAGCAGAACAAATTTCTTTCATGGAGAAGCATACTTTCATTAGTGCCATAGTGAGAAGGTATAATCCTTCCTTCCCCCTCCCACCCTGCCATTCCCGTTCTCCACTGAACAGGAAACTAAATCTCAAATCAGCTTTTCCTTTTACTTGCACAGGTGCTCAAGAAAGACCTCAAAGAATAGCTGTTTAGGAAACTGTGGGAGAGAGCAGACTTTGAAAACATGGAAGAACCCTACTGTGAGCATTTTTCTTGATGGATCCAGGGCTGTATTTACAACAAGGAAATTAAAATAATCCTGTAAAATAAAATGCTCCTTTCCAGTACCTCACCTCTTGGCCACATGTGGAACTTAAATAACTCCACTTGTGCTACAGTATAATTAACAACTCCATTACACTTAGTATACAACTTCTGCATTTGGCTGAGACTCGTTTCAAGGGTAAAATCCAGTGTTCCAAACCCGGTGACCCAAAAAGCAAGTATTGAGCAAAACAGTAATTTGGTATCTGCATGCATCCATATTTGAGGCCATTTTAGATGATTTTACTAAGTTTGACACACAGCAAGATTGGCTACTGAATCATATTTTCCCTTTTGCTTCTCCCTTTAGCCCATTCAGAAATCCATTTTTGTTCTCAGTGGATGCAGGGCAGGAGGGGGAAAAAAGCAAGAGTCTCGTACTTCTTAAAAAGCATTCAGAAGAATTGGAGCTGGGGTTCAGGAAAATAGTTAGCTTGTTAAGGCTGTCCAAAGCAACAAAAACCCAATCTTCCCCATCTGTACTTATAAATACTACACTTAACAATTGAAACAACTTCCTGGTACTTTTGGCCTGACCTGGCAATTACTAGAAGCCAGTATTTCTTTCATTTAAACTTTATCTTTTAGAGGCAGGCTAGCTCAGTTCCAGTGTCACCACCTCTGCTTCTACGAAATGCTGAAGATTATTTCATATTAAATGCTTACTGGATTGAAATTACACCCCCAAGTCATAAGCAAACAGGGGAAATAGGGACTGCAAACAGTATGGAAAGGAAAAAGGCTGTATTTGCAGAAGACAGGCAAAATAACTTGGTTTTTACACATACTTCAGGTTAGATAGCGGTTTCTCCTGAAACTGCATTTGGATGTATTTTAGAGTTGAAATTACAGCTTTAGCTACTTACTTTGTACAGCTATAACAGCCTCTAAGATGGTACTTAAATATTAATGAAAAAAATAGCTATTCCATCACTCAGGCTCCCCACCCGAATGCTCACAGCAAGGACTCCTAGGCAGATTTTTATGGAATTTAGCCAACCTATAACTCTGATCAGCAAATCAATTTGATACAAAAAGGACCATTCGTAATCAGATCCTAAACAGAAAGCAATTTGACAGAACGTGTATTTATACATTAGATCAGAAACAAGGGGACATATGAAATATGGAGACATAAAAGAATCAGTATTTACACTTGAGACAGGCTAGTTTGGACTAAATATTTAGTGTTTTTCCTTGGATCTAAGATAAAACATTAAAAGACAAGTTCAGAAAAATTCACTTAGCTTATAATAATATGTCTCTTTTTCCTATTAACTTCTTGAAATACAGGCACCTATAAATGTATTTTACCAAACCTGCCACAAATTTTACTCACAGATAGGTCAGTTGAAGATTTACCATCTGTTGGTATTTTTTGCTGACAATTGCCTCAATACAGTAATCGCACCTAGGCATAAGTATACTGAATTTATTTATTTCACTTTTCCCAAATACAGTAAGTTGTCATGGTATAACTTGGGGCCACAGGGATGTGAGGCCATGTAAGGGATAAGTGAGGGAAGATTACAGTTAAAGGCTTACTGCCTTAAATACAATACTACTTTTCTTAAGAGCGAAGATTTAGGAGATTTTCAGGCTTTAGCATCTAGCAATATGATCTACACAAGGGAATATTTCTATCATTTACCAACATTTCTAAGTATTAGGCCAAGGAAATATTATGAATACTTTATTCAGATGTTGAAAGACTTGATTTTAGTAATAAAACAGATATTAACACATGAAGGATACGGCTTTAATACACATCATATTGCAGCCTGCTACTATAAGTTTGGTTCTCCTTTTTTCCTGCTCCCCAGCTTAAAAAAATAGAAGGAGCATAAAAGAAAACCAATAATGGTGTTTGTCTCTACTGAGAAAAGTATAATAAAGTTACATTCTCCTTTATATATCAAGATTTTAGACAGGACTGGAAGTGCTCCAGGCCAGCTCTGACAGATATGGTAAACACAATTTCAGACTTCCTACAAAAACAGAAAACAGAATAGTATGTTCTTAAAGAAATAATGCAAAAGAATGCAGACATAATGGACTGACATGGACATTGAAGGAATAGTTTTTTTAGTGCTGACTATCAGATAATTTTAATTATTTGGAGTAATATTTTTGAAGGCTGTGAGGTGGAGCTTTTTAGCAAGTTCAACTTTTTGCTGTCTTACTCCTCTTCTTCTACTGCAAAAATACTCTGCAAAATTGTACATAACTGCTATGCAGCAGGAATATGTAGTACACATCCAAGTTCCCATAGCTGATTCAAGTATCTAACTCATCTCAATAGCTGACAGTATTTTTGTAGAAGGACCCATGTGGGAGAGCCTTCCCTGTCTCCATTTACTTTGGGCAGTGCTTTACAAGAAAACAGTTCAGGAAAACAGCTCATCTTCTGCAAATAGCCACTCCTTGATGAAAAATGCAGCAGCACAAAGTACATAGCAGTGGATGAGGAAAGAAGAACCAGGGAATATCTGTTTTCATGGTTTATCTTCTGCTACCTTATTCCTGCTTGAAATAGGGCAAAGGCATCTCTTTCTTCTACAGCTATCTAACTTAGTGGAGCTTGGTGCAAATTTTACCATAGATTTCATATTAATTCATACCATAGCATATGCATAATTCATATGCAATTATAATAAAAACATGAATTATAGCATACAGATTAGTATATTACAGGCTATATTTTATAATAATTCAGACAAAACCTATATATTTCCTCTTAGTTTCATATTAATTCAAAACTGAATATTTATATCTGGGATTTTTAATTAAAAAATACTATTCTGAGAACCCGGATACTCATATATGTTCAGGTTCTTAATTCCTCTTGAATTCAGTGGTGTGGGATTTAAGCATTTTCATATTTCAGGGGCTCTTGAAAACAGTCATTATCCAACGATTCCCTGCAGACCTCAGGGACGACAGATATAAAGAAAGCAAATATTCACAAGTCCTTCCAGTAGGAGATGCAGTCTCCATAAGCATCAAGCATGGAGAAAGGGTGTTAGTCTGGCTAACAATTATACTGTATCTAAAATACCACACAATTAGTAGCCCAAAATTTATAAGCTAAGAAGTGATTCTTTTCTTTTTACAACATCCCACATTTCACTGCTGTTCAGGGTCACTAGAATAACTCTGTTCTCCGTATTTATTATGGTTTTACTGTCCTGGGTTATCTGGCAGGGACCTAGCACACAGAAATTCCCTCCTTTGCAACAGAGACCTACTGATGAGCTATTTTCATAGAAACAGAGAGGCATTTATATTCATGCATATTTCATTTCTACAGAGCAGAGCACAACTGATGACAAAGGATACAGAGGATGGAACCTGTGGGTGATGCCAGTGTCAGCTCTCTCCACCAAGGTGCACCAGTTCCCCAAGCCAAGCATTTCCAAGATCAGCTGTAATCACAGTAGTAACAAGTGCACAAACTTACAGCCAGAGAAAGGCTCAATTATTTTCCAGAATTCATCTAACTGCATAGCAAATAAGTTTCACAGGCTGATATTTCGGAATGATCATAACAACAGTGAGACTTAATTCCCACTGCACACCAAGCAGCTTCAAGACTCTGAGAGGGAAACATATGAGAAGCCTAATTTTTAGCCACACAGATCAGCAGTTCCTCACAACAGGAGCAGAGTGGCAGTTTTCAGCTTTCAGGTCAGTCAGTGAAGCAAGACCTCTTTCACCTAAATTCACCATAGGATTCAGAGTTCAAACATGTTCGATGCTTGCAGCTGAGCATCAGCCATCACAGCAGCATCGGCACATGGGCTTTCTACACCCTCTGCAGATCCAATAGCAAGAAGGGAATACAGAACACATAGCCCACTGAAAGCAGAGGTTCTCAAATACCTGAGGCAACGCTGGAGACTGCCCCTTGACTCTAGCCCAAACCCAGGGGGTGCCTAGAAAAAAGAATCCAGTGGTAATATAGAGGGGAAAAAGTCTATGCAGAATTTGAATGCCCAGATTCTTTGGGAAAGAAAAAAGAGGGTTTACCCAATATAGCCTTGTGTAGTAAACTAGAAGGGGAAGGCAACCAAGGCCGAGTTCTTTGCCTCAGAAGAGATAACAAAGGGGAGTTTCAACCCCGTCTGGGTGCTTTTGCTACCTGTCCACAAGGAGCAGTCCTTACATCAGCCTGAGCAGGTAAGACCTGTGCTGCAAATCTTATTACTCATCTAAGTGATCTTAATATGTAACTAAATGATGATTTTCACTCTTCCATGTACAAAATTAATATTAGAAGATTCCAAGCCTTGTTTTTCCATAAATACCCTATTTCCTACAAATCAATGCTCTTTCATGTAATTTGGAAACTTTAAGCACTTTCTGGCAGAGGAGAAAATTTAATCTAGGTCTTTCCATATTCTAGGTCAGTGATCTAACTGCTGGTTTCCAGTCTAGGATCAGACCACCCCTGGTCCTGGTCCACTGAAGTACTTTGTACTAGGTGATTTCAGCCATGCGCTACCTCTGCTTCTATTGCTCCCTTCAAACCTGGAAACCCTTTAGCAGATACAGCTAATTTTATTCATATTACACAACTGAAAGTCTGACTCAATATGAGAACCCCTCTAGCAGAGGACAGCAGAGTGGGAGACAAGCATTACCCTGAAGACAGGCAAATTAAACTGCTATCTCCATTGTACAGGCTAAGCAGCAGAGGGGGAGATTAGGCAAGTTGCCAGAGGTCGCAGGAGAAAATATCTGTGGTAGCGTGAGGAGCTGAGCCACCTTGAACCCTGCTCAAAGCTGCAGACCATCACTTGCCTTTAGCCTATAACTAAAAGTGCAGGGGAAGCTTTACTTGTGTGAGCCTGGAGGGCAGGTTGTTTCTCAAGTGTTGCCAACTTTGTGAATAGTTTTGTTCGTCTGCCTAGTGACATTTCCCTCTGCTGCTGTGTGCAAGGTCTCACACTGCAGCGGGGGAGAAGAGATTGCTGCTCGCAATGCCAGGAAATATGAAACCTTAAGGAATCACCAGAAGAGCTGACAGGCAGGCAGAGCGCCCTAAACAACTTCAACTCATCCCTTAATCAATTGAATCGCTTTCCGGCTGATTGAGCCCCTTAGGCTTTCAAATCCCAGCAATACAGACCAAGTATTAAAAACTGCCTTTTGGTCTGCGTTTGTAACTGTAGGATTCAAGGTCAATTTCAAATAGGAGATCTTCACACAAATCTCCAAGATGATGACAAAGAAAAAAAAAGAAAGCTGGGTAGAAAATTAACCTCAGATGAAAGCTAGTAATAATCTTGACTCCTGACTCCTGATGCTCTCCGTGGCAAAAGAGTTTTATTATTCCCTCCCATCCCTTTAAAAGAGGAAATCCAGGCAAAAGCAAAGATATAAGAAACTGGGGTTTTTTGAGACGACACTGCCACCTACTGTCACCATTACGATTTCTCACTTTTTAATTAAGCCTTTTACAGTCCATCAAATGTCTGTCAAAACCAAACCTTTCCCCTTTTTCCTCAATCAAAAACTCTTTGAATTAACCCCTCATTAACCCCTTAGCTCTCATCTTCTGCTGAAGATACATCCCCAGAAACAACTCAGAATTTTGTTTCTTGCCTTCATGGCTACAACAAACAAAATAGAGAGTAAGCTCATTTCCCAGTCCATGTACTGCAACTTAGACTACTCTTCTTTTTCATTTGGTAACTTCTGTCCTTTCCAATTTTTAGTTTGTACAGCGAACAAATAACAGTTTCCCCTTACAATTGAACACCAATATTTTTACTAATATCCTTGCACATATTCACACACATCTTATGTTCAGATCACTACTTTTAGCATAGGCCCAGAAAATACCCAAGGGCAGCAAATGGGCCCATATGGAGCCACTGTCAGTAAAACTGTACAGCATTGCACTTCCATAGCAAAGTTGGCTTCCTTAGCAAAGCTGACCAGAGGGATCACGCAGCCAACAGTTCACACACTTCTGCTCCGAAAACATTTGTGCATTAACTTAAATTTATACATCAGTAATTCCAAACTGAAGTGAATATATTAATATTGCTATGTGCAAGCAATGAATAGGCAAAACCCAGTGAAAGGTCAGGTACCTAATACAATTTCTGGAACCATTTCTTGCTTTTTTCTTGCTTTCTTTGGTGCCTGGGTAATAGTACATGGAATGGTGCTTAGAGATTATAAAAATAATCACAAATCAGTTTAGACACAAATGAAAGTGTTTCTATATTAAAAGTGAATTTAATATGATTGCTGCCACAATGAGAACAGGTAGCAAATCCCAGGACTAAGCTAGAATTTTCCTTCTCAGAGGTAAGATGTTCCTTGCCACAGTACTAGAAACCTTCAGAATCATTTTAATCTGTGCAACATTTTACATGTAGAAAAATCCCTCTAATACACGAATGAAAACTTTCAGCATTTGATATCAAAAAAGATGAGCTGAAAGAACATGTACATTTTTAGGGAAAAACAAGAAAACTTACTTGATTTTCTTTTAAAATTGTGAATGCTTTAGAGATTCTGTGGAGATGGGGGTGCTATATTTAACACCAGAAATTGTGTAAGAACAGCAAAAGCAAGCAGAAGATATTTGCCTTGTAAGGTATTTTGAAGTACCCCTGGGGAAGGATAGCAGTGATGAGCAGGGTTGTTATCCCTGCCTTGGTGACCTTCTTCAGGTGAACACGTGCCATGGTCAGAGCTCACCAGATGCTTCAGGTTCATCTGGAGGGGGAAGGCCTGGGTGCTTCTGCCTTCTGTTATTCTTCTAGAATTAAGATGATTTGCCTTAATTTTTTCCTGACCCATTCTTGGTTGCTTACAACCAAGGTGATGATTACTTTTCTGGCTGGATCCAGACCCATCTTTTCCTTGAAGGGGCTGAAAGTATCTCCTCTCCTAACTTCAGTCCTTTAGGAGAACACAAGGCTGTTATCCTTCCTTTCCCAATAAAAAACAGACCCTCTTTGATCTATACACTTTAATGCTTTCAGAAGAATATTAACAATTTTCCTCACAGCAAATTTGCTAGAAGCATTATTAGAAGAGCAGCTTCGAAGGGTGTGATCATCTCTAGCAAGTCGTTTTTCTAATGTGTTTTAAGTAAAAAAAGTTCAGAGCCAAAGGAAGTTCTTCACAATAGGGGATCATTTTAGCATGAAAACTCATTTGAGAAATAATTACTTCAAGTTTACTCAGTCCTATATATTCACCAGAAGCTGTTAAATCCTCCAAGTTAACAAAATAATATATAAACAAATAAATCAGGTGGGAGAGGGAGCAATAAAAATGAAAGTATTTTAACAAAGACCCAATAGCAAAGTGTGGTAAGGAGCTGTTTCTGCACAATTGAATATAATGATATTGTAATATGGGATCTGGGGAACTTTTTCCTCAGGTTTTGTAAGCGTTAGTGGCTTTAACTGTACTCTAAAGAAGAAAACATCAGATCAACAAGATATACAGCACAGTGCTGCTCTGTGTATACACATTCTTTGGCGGGGAAAATAATTTGGCTTTCAGTCTTTGCTTTTTCTGGATTACTTCTTTCCAGAGAAAAAGATATTGTAATTTAGAAAACTCTTGTGGCAGATTTGAGGCTGAATCTTGGTGGTTATAGGCAACATTTATTGCATGGAGAAAAAGCATTTGGTGCAATCAGAATGCACCATATGGTTAAATTGTAAAGTCTCTATAAACATGAGCCCCTTGGGGGCCTTTTTCTTTATTATAATCACTTCTGTTTATTTCTTCTCCCTATAATTCTGAATTCACACCCTTTGAGATGGCTGAGCTATGAAGGCTAGCAATAAAATGCACAGCCCTGGCAAATAAACAGGACTGTGTGGGATGGAAGGACACAAGGCTGTGAAGGCATCGGGTGACTGGACCGGGATGGTCTGTGCCTATCACTGAACACCACCTGGAGCAAGCACAGTCAAGGACATGGTCACTTCTCTATACCTGGAGGTAAACTAAACACCAAGGACACTTATTTTCATTGTATTTTTCTCATAACCTTTCTTCAGTGTTTTTTGTCCCTTTTTGTATTGTCTGTTCAGGATTTGCTACAATTCCCTCCCATACATACAAATACCTGCTTTTCCTAATTATTCCTTCAATTTACCTTTGTTTTTCTAGCTTTTCCTACCATGAGATCAAATTCCCCTGCTGTCCTCCTATAGAGTGTGAGTCCAACAAGCTATGTAACTACATATCTATATCTCCAAGTAAATCCATTCTTTTCTAACAGGGTAACTAGTATTAAGCACAGTCTCATATTATTAACTGGGCAGGAGTTATTTTTTGTGGAGCATTGACCCCCAGGATCTCATCTCATAATCTTTTTCCATCCCACCAGGAGGATGGGAGCTGGCAATGCATAGTACATGCATAATCTGTGCTACAGATAACATGAAGGACTGATATTTGCTGCCTCTTATTGCCTTTATCTCAGTCTTAGGAGTTTTTAATCTGAGGACTCGGGTAGCCCCATGAAAAACTGAGTGAAAATAAATTGCATCTGATGAATCATATCGTCACCAGCATTTCCACATACAGGCTCTGGAAACTAATGCTATTTTAACATTTAATAACGCCCTCTTGTGGAGATTCTAATACTAGATTTTCTGATTTTAAGACATAGTCAAAATCAGGTGTTCTCACAGGGATTTTTTTTTTTTTTCCCTAGAGACCCAGCCAAAATGCCCTGCAGCAGCTCTGCCTGGCTTTCTCTCACACGCTCCAGGGAATACGTTGTACCTCAGGTAATGTAAAAGGGAGGAGATGGGGACACCACTGCTCGTGAGTTGTGGGTTTGGGAATGCCACGTGGTATGAAGGTAAATTATTCCCCATCTGCAGTGCACAGACCTAAGTGGCTTAAATAACTCAAGCCTGCCTTGGCAGTCATTAAACTGTGCATGTGGGAAAAAAAACCCCAAAAGTCTGCTGGGACTGTAGCCTACCACAGACTCATCACCTTTCCACCAAGTAAACTGGAATTTGGGACAAGTGTACAATCATACCACAGTCAAATCTAAATTATCAGAAATTTAGGTTTTTTTCTCTAAGGTCCTATGAGACAAAGGGGTCCCCCCTCCTTTTCCACCAGCAGTCTAAGAGATGGAACTATAACACTACTACAAGTTATTTAGATTTTAATATTTTATCTTAGACTTTCAAACTTTGCAGTCTCAAGTTCCTTGAATATTACCCAACATAATGCAAGAATGTATATATACAAAAAAATCAGCATTATGCTAGAATTGAAAGTACAAGATAAGAAAATCAGTGAGTGTTTCAATCTTTCAGTGCAATTCTACCTTTACTGCATAGTGGGAATTTTCACATTTAAAAACCACTAATTAGGGAAGAGAAATGCAAGCTGCTGCACTTTGCTAAATATTTTGTATTCACTGAAAATCCATTCTTACAGTTTCAAAGCTTTTTTCAGAATGAGTAACAGAAAGTTATTTTCCTACTCTTTTCTTTAAGAATTATGACATCACCTCTTCAGATCCTTCATTAGGAACCTAAAAGGCTTCATTCTGTCCTTTAAGTAATTGAACTTGTAAAATGTGTTTCCACTCTTGCTAGCCACCTGAACCATGACTGGCTTATTTTGATTAAATTGGCTGTGCCTAATACAGTTAAGAAATAGAGGACATTTTTAGAAACGATCCATATGTCAGAAGTTGGTTCCATTTTACTTTTCGTTTAGAGTTTTCAACTTTTTTTCCTCAACTTGGAAAAGTAAATTCCTAATCAAAAGAACACTGATGTCTTCAGTGTCCTTTTGACTTATTCACAGCACCTGGCTCCCAAGGTGATCTTAATGACTGCGTTTTTCTCGGCTTAGATTTTTGGGGGGGTGTTAGCCCAGAAGCCAGCAGAAATATTGGCAGGGGAGGGAAGTATTCTTTACTTTTAAAATCCTGCAAAGGGCATTTAATAAAAATGGGAAATTGTACAAGTGTCACTCAGGCTAGTAGATCACAACAAGTATTTTTACAAACACCATTCAACCTCAAAGCTGCAATTTTTCTCTGAAACTGAGTGCTTCTGAGTGGTTTTGTATCATACTTTGCTTTTCTTTTTTTTTTTACCTTTGAATACAGCAGCAAAGAAGTTGTTTTGCTAAAAAAACAGTATCTGATTCCATTCAGCCCTAAAAATACAGGCCAATTCCTTTGTCCTTGTACCTTGACAATAAAATTACCACTGGCCTTTAAACAACATTATCACAAACTCAGGTTGGTGGTAACTAAAACCAAATTCTTAGAGGAATTCCCAAGGCTGCCAGGGTTTTTCAGGGTTAGCATGGTAGTTTCCTTGTACTGTTCTGTGCAAATCCTTAGAAATATGCTGTCAGCATCTGGGAGCCCTGGCTCCAGCCCAGTGCACATATACTACATAAGTGCCTTTTCTTGCTTTCTTTTTTACTTTCAAAGCCAGAGATACAATGGTTACAAGGCACCAGTAAAAAGATGCCAGAGCTGCCACCACCATATGCCTTTTTTTCTTTTCCTTTGCAGATTTCTTGTACTCCTGAGTTCTTTAAAGATCACCTTCCATCTGCAGATTACTTTAATGACTGCATGAACTACTCTGCTAAAGTGTAAAATATGTTTGAGATGTTTCCAAATTAATTAGTAAATATTTTTAAAACAGGCTTTAGAGCTTGGATCTGTAATAGGCTGTAATTTCCTCAGATTTCAAGTGTGTGGAAAAATGGGATGGTAGTTTGTCCACATACAAACAACTGTGAAATCTGTTTAAAACCTCAGATCTCATCTAACTACTTAGGAATTAAGGAGTTTCCATACATTTCAATGATGAATACTCACAGTATATTTTCAAATACACTTCTTAAATTAAAAGTAATCAGAGTGTAAGTCTCTAAGTATTAAGGAGTCCTAAAGGACTATTAAAGACTTATTGAAATAAATGCAATTGTGATATATATTTGACATTTATTATGTCTTTTCACATATATTTCTGGATATATCCCACTTAAAAGTTAACAATATATTTTCTTTCTAAATGATGAATAGAGTTTATCTATTCATTATGATTATTCATTAATTTCCCTATGTCCTTTTAAAGACAAATAAGGGTCACCTTGATTTGGTTTTTTTTCACATGTTCTTGAATTTCAATCCTGTGAATTTGTCCCTTACACTACTTAAACAATAATATTACATTCACTTCAGTTATGGCTATGGATTTATTTACCTTATTTTCAGCTTCAAACTTGGTGCTGCAGGTGGCACCCTACACCTAGTAAAGAAATCAGTCACCTCCAACACAGTTAGGCCTCCCTGGCTCCCTTTTCTTCCAACAGTAGCTGAAAAAGCCTGTGTTTGATCCATTAAGTAGAAAATCATGATCCTTACCTTAAAAAGAACTTATCACAGCCATCTTGCATGCACTGCTACCCTGTGCACTTTACTGATCCGAAGTAACCTGTATGAAAATCAGCTCCTGGCGTTGTACACCTGTTTTCTCTAGGTTAAGAAAGTTGTAGCTTCCATACTTAGGGCTTCAAGTTTTGAGGGCACCTAAATCTTCATACATATCCAGTACTTTAAAATATTTTTCCATATGTTTGGAAGGCAGAGGCACAGGCATTTGGAATGAGGAGGCTGCTTGGTAGGTCTCGTGGGTACACAGATTATTACATTGTACAACAGTTACCTGAGGATGCAGCAGCTTCCCATTACCCCCTTTGCCATGTCTTCCCATGTTTGCTGAGCTCCAGAAAGAGTATATGCTTCCTTTTTTTCTTTCCATTCTGTGTCTATTTTAGCTATTATTTTGTAATCAGTTTAGTGGAGACACTCTCATACATATCTGGAAAGAGCCTTACATCAGTGGGACCGCATTTCCCACTGATATCTTGGCATTATTATAAAAGTAAGCATCAAAAGCTTATCAACAACAATAAAATTGGTAAAGAACACGTTTCCATAGCTTTGCTCTTTTTGCTGTTCTCAAAGATTAATATTTGATTCATAATGGAGTCCATCTGAAGCTCTAAGTTACCATTCTATAGGTAAAATGAAATATTAGAAAATCAAAATCAAGATAAAAGAGATTTCATTCATACAACCTATTATTCTAAATACAGCTGGATCTAAAAAAGTCACACAGGAAATAAGCTAAGTGTATTTATATGGATATAAGGCCTCCAGGAAGCACAGCTACCTGATGACACAAACTCCGATGCTGAATAAGAACATTGGTTGGGAATGAGGAAGTTTATAAGCTACACCCAAAGGCAGAAAGACCCTGTTCCCTTTCTGAAAGAGGCATATTTCAATGAAAAACAGCTATAAAACTAACAATGCCTAACAGCAAATATGTTCTAGGGAAAGGATGTGAAGGCTTCTGCAGCTGCTAATTTGATACGATGAAAATATTTTCAAATAGGTAACGTGATTTGAACAGTACTAAAAAATTGCAGGGAAGATGATTTCTCTGAATTTACAGAAAGAGCAATGGGCTCAAAAGTGGCAGTGGGGAAGAAATTCCTAGATTAAACTTACAGTCTTCTGCATGACAGCTTTAAAGAACAGCATCAGGTAGCACATCTTGGTTGATTTTCACAAAAAGAAAAGACATCAGCATTATTTAACTTTCCTTCATAACCATTATTTTTCTCTGGGAAGCCCAGAATTTTACCAATGCCCCAAAGGTCCTAATAAGCAATAATTGCCCCATCATTAAGGTTGTTAAAGTCCAAGCCAAAGACAGATGTTGGAAGAAACTCATGGGTCTTCTCCAAGTGTAAATTCCCCTGTCCTCATTGCACCATCCACAAACTCTATTTTGCCTTAGAGATATTCAAAAGCCATCTGGACATGGGCCTGTGCTCCTGAGCAAGGCACTTTGACAAGATGACTGCCAAAGGCCCAATTTCAGCTGTTCTGTGTGTTTGTGAAACCAGCAGGCAGGCAGACTGACTCCTACCCCATTTCTGCTTCACTTACAAAGAGAGTGAATGAAATCCTGTGACAATCCTGTAATTTCTATCATCACATGAGCTTTCTCCAAGATGGCTGGGTTACCTCCCCTCAACAGTCAGAGTTTTGCCTGTGACAATAATATCCACATACTCACACCACAAGCTCCATCCTTTGTTCATTTCAGTTTCTATGACCAAAGTATTTCAGCCCCTTCCTGTTGGGGTACGCCCCCGAAGTCCCGTCCCTTCCCGGGCCGACCCAGATACTGACAGCCTCGGGGGGCAGGAGTCCAGGGTGTGAACACACCTCTGGGGTTGGTCCCACGGGTGACAATCACCGCTGCCCTGCCCCTTCTTCTGGCACTTTCCCTGCCCGTCAGGGCTGGGGGGTGGTACTGGGCGTGGCGACCCTCCCCTCTCCTCCCCCAGTTCCAGAAAGTTCTATGCTCTCTAAGTTATAATTGGTTCCACCTGTGTCTGTAGTCTTTGGTTCCACCCTTGAGTTGTAATGATTCGTTACTTATGTTCTGTTGCCGCCCCCTTGCTGTGTTCTCATTGGTTGTCTGTTCCCCTTAAAACCGCGTGTCCAGGGTGCCTCGGGGTCTCTCTTGTGGCTTCCCTCGGCCGTGCTTCCCCGCACCTTTCCCGGTCCGGACCTCCCCAATAAACCTGGTTCCACAGTGAGACGGCTCTCTCGCTGCTTTGTTCTCCGCACCGACGATACAAGCCTGCAGGCAGACAGCCCCTGAGGACAAGCCTCCCCGCTGAGCTAGCCCGGGGAGAGACACCTTCCGGAGAGAAGAGCTCCGGAGTGCCAGCCCGGTTGCCCCGGAAACCTCCTCAGCCGCCGGCACACACCATCCCGGGAGGGAAAGACTTTTTACTTTATTTAAAAACTATACCTTCCCACATTCCTGTAGCCTGCTTGCCCAATTTCACCAGGCTCATATTCTCCTCAGATGAGGCCAGAAGAATTTGTGAGGGCCAGCAGGAACACGTTTCCAGACGTTTGTTACCAGGTTTAGCTTTCTAAAAAACACATTTGCCAAACCAGGCCATTTTTGTATGGTGCCTTTTCCCACTGCTGATCACATCAACCACGTAACAAAACTCCTTGAGCACCCACAGTCCTTGCAAATCTATCTAATTTTTTCCATGTTTCCCTGCTAAAGCCATATCACCCAGACATTTTCCATCACCAGCCCAGCTCACACACCCTAAAACCTTGGGTATAAGCAGCCAGAGTATTAAATACAAGAGAGTTTTTTAGTTAAAGTTATTTCAGCAGAAGCTCTGTTGCCTTAGCAGCCAGCAGGGCTAAAGATTTGACCAGTAGCTCCTTTGACAGCAAACCTTCTTTCAACTCCTGGTCCTTCCAAATTGCTGCTGTTTTTCCTGAGTTGGTCTTGGACCTGACTTTTAATTTCACCTCCTTGTGCTCAGTGGGGTCCTGATGAAGCCTGTAGCTCCCCCGTTCTCTGACCACCCCTGCTCAAGGGCTGGTTTTTGTTGGTGAAACTCTTGTCTGTGTTGTGGTCATCCTCAACTCCCAGCTTGCTTTTCCTTGTGGAATGCCCTTGCTCTTACTGCTGGTTAATGCATCCCACTGTATATCATGGTATCGCAGAATAGTTTGGCTTGGAAGGAACCTTAAAGATCATTTAGTCGAAAATCCCCTGCCACACGCAGGGACACCTTCCACTAGACCAGGTTGCTCCAAGCCCCATCCAACCCAGCCTTGAACACTTCCAGGGATGAAGCATCCAGAACTTCTCTGGACAATATGTGCTTGTGACTCATAACCATCTGAATAAAGAATTTTTTCCTAATGTATATTTGAAACCTTCCCTCTTTCAGTTTAAAAGATTTCTCTCTTGTCCTCTCGCTGTCTGCCCATGTACAAAGTCCCTCTCCCTTTTCTATGGGTCCTCCTTAAGTACTGGCAGGTAGCTGTCGTCCCTTTTTTCACACATCTGATTTACCTGTTGCATTGTGAGTACAGAGATTTTCAGAGACAGTTTGCCTTGTGTACAGGACAGAGACAGAAAGGAATTATGGAAGTTGGGATCACAGGTGGGATCTTCCATGTGTGAGTTAGTTCACAGTAGGTCAGCCCAGATGTGAGGCAAGTTCTCTGACAGCCTCTTCTCCCAAACTGGTCATGGCATGTACTCTAAGCATGGAGGGAGGCTCATGGTGGGCTCCCATCCTACAGGCACAGTGTGGGATGGTAGCAGGAGGTTCTGCGCCCTTTCACTGTGGATGCTGAGGGGATTCTGCAAGCCCTGTGCTCAAAGGGCCTTTCTTAAAGGCCCACTCCCCAGAGAGCAGCAAAATGTTATTTACTCCTCCTCTCTGAGACTCTGGGATTTACATGTCTGTGGAAAAGCCAAAGGCCAGACATCTGCCACTGCTTTTTCACATAACACAAGGAAACTAGGAGGTTTGGCTGTGGAAAGGCAGGGGATAAAATGTTAGGTGCAAACTGCAAATACCATGAGATATCCCACTTGGCTGGCAGCAGGGCTGTGGGAGGCTGCAACTAAGAACATAAATGTGCTGTGCATGGGGCAGGAACGGGCTTATCATTTGATCATAACACTTATTTCTGGAAGATGTCAGTCAAAGAAAATATTACAATGTTGTTTTTTATATTACTTTAATTGGAAAAGGTTGAGATGTGGAGCTGCTTGCTCCCACCCATGAAGAACAAAGATTTAAGAAGACAAAGCGGGGAGACTTAAAAGACAGGAAAAGCATAAGAATGTAAAAACTGAGCTTACATCAATATTTTAAAGTATGGAAAAAGGTAGTAAAGCAAATATTAGTTTTCTTCATTACATTCCTGGTGGTTTATGACTGTTAAGCTTAAGTTAATTAACATACCTAAGCCAAGATGTAATGTAAATACATTGTTAGAACTTTAAGTAACACACAAAAATTACAAACAAGAAAGTTGCTAATGTTTTTGTAGCTAAGTTTATTTTACCCAAAACATTTACATATTTATTACAACCTTATACTCTGAGATCAGTGAATTCGCACATGTCTACTGACCAGCTCCAAGTGACGTGAAAGAATTAATTTTCTGTCAGTGGCAATCTGGAACACCAAATTTATTAGGTAATGTTAGTGCCAGCATTTTTAGTACCCTCTACCCCACAGTAATTAATTGCAATGCTAACTTGACCTAATAGCACAATTGCAAAGCTACTCTGGATATTCCACACATTTTTTCTTTCAGAATTCAAATACTTGTGGTTTTTCTTCTGAATGTTCTGGAACAAACATTCGTGGCATGTCTAGACCAGCACTTAGTGTTGAATTCGGTTAACTCAAGTTAATTAGTAATCAATTAACTGGAGGTAAAATAGGACCAAAACCTCTATTCTGAGGATATTGCAATCCATCAGACAAGTCCTGCAGCCTGATGCTGAGTGATCTTCATCATTTCTATTTAAGTGTAAGGTCCTTTGAAAAATATTTGCGTATGAAAGTGGGTAGCTAAGAAGTTATTTGCATAGCAGTCCAGCAGCTCTCTCTGAGTGCTAAGTGTCTCTGAGGAGTTACTTTCACCATCTACACTGATCTCCAGGGTATAAAACTAGAGCGTGGTGCAGATGTGCATGGGGCACAGCTGTATGGAAGGACATGGTATAGGACACAGTGCTTGAAACCAACGGTGGCGTTTGGTATCCTGGCTGGGGGCTGTGCTTCCCCAGGAGGCTGCCCGGTGTGGGAGCATGCGGTGTGCTCGGCAGACCCAGGGGGAACATCACCCACTGTCAGGTCGTTGCTGTTGGGGGCAGCTAGCCATAAACAAGGTTCAAAGGTCTCACTGGAAATAGATCTCAGTGCTTGTGCTGCCAGTCTTTGTTTAATCAAGACCAGCTGAAATTGTTCTTCAGAACTCTGACCAAGACCCCCAGCAGAGCAGCACATCCATTACCGTAACTGCACTAGTTTTTCCTTTTATAACGCTGTATTCTTTTCTGCTGTTTTGTCACATGCTCTTCAGTGGGTCCTCTGGCATTCAGGACAGAAAAACAATATTATTTTTCAATTGAGAAGTGACTGTACTGCAGTGGTATTTTTGTTTGTGCTTACCAAGTGTGCTGAGGCACCAGATTCTTGTTTTCTCTCTTACTCTGAAAATGAGGTGAGCTAATCCTATCGACAAGATCTGCCTGATGATCTTGTGAAAATTGCTAATCCAAGGGCTGTGTTCACTTTAAGGGCAGCAGTGCTGTTTACATAATATACACAGAAATGTACACAAACACAATGACCCAGTACTATAAAAGGATTTTTTTTCAAGATTGCCAGTGGTCGTTTCAGCAGAAGTGGAATAATTAGGCTGGTGTGAGTCTCCTCAATAACACTACAGCTGTATACACAGATCCATCTACTTATGCTGCTGTAATTATCTTGTTTAAAAACCAAATGGTCACATGAAAGCATTCTTGTGCATGATAATTCCATCTTTAGGACTTAGAGACTACCTGATTTATTTTAATCACAAAAATCTGTTCTCCAGTCACTTTTGCAGCTCCCTAACCAAATCAATGTTTACCAAGAGAGACAAAGAGATGCATCCAGTACTGGAGAAATTCTATGAGCTTCCATATTTGAGCTATGTAGCACAGTTAGATTATTATGCTTTGGTAGCCTAAACATGATGCAGCCACTAAAATAAGAGTCTTCAGCTCATTTTGCATTAGCTCTTTAATGGCAAGCTTCAGCCCTGCATCAGCTTTAGTGTTAAGTGATAACACGGTGGTTCCTCATGCTTCAGCTATTTGCCAAATCTCATTACATTATTTGCTAATTCATTCAGCTTTGCCTTTCTCTCTTCATGGAGAGAGCTGCAGTTGTCTTCCTGCTAGTTTTCTGACCCATGGGATCCTTGAGCTGCTTTTTGAATAACTGCTAGAGGTGCAATAGCAGTTTGTAATAGCCAAGGTTGTCAAGCGTGAGGTTAAACTCAGAGGACTATATTTAGGCACTTCAACAGGTGGCCTGATGCACAGAAGTGCTGAGCCTGCAAGCTCCTGCTCAGCTACTTAAACACTGAAATCCACAGACCAGCTGAGGGAGGTCAGGACTCCCGAACATCCAGACATGCACTAAGTGCCTGAATATGTTCACAGGAACACAGTGCTGGGTGTTTCCTTTTAACTCGTCTTAGTGTATATTTTGAGCTAGTAACAGTTTTATCTAGGAAATCATTGTTTTCTTCATTGTTGCAGAAAAGCTGATGCCTGACATTTGCCATCAGTTCTCTCATACAAGTGTTGAGTCAGTTCGGTGGCCAGATCCTACTGTTAATACCGAAGGGACACTAGTTTATTTCACCTTTCCTTTAGAAAATAAATGAATAGTAAAATTCAGTGTTTGTTTCTTATCAGGCAGTGTTTCGTGGTCCAAAGATAAATTATACCTTAGTTTCCCTTTGTGCAAAACAATTACTGCCCTGTAGAGATGACTTAGAGATCACTGCTCAGCTTCCTGACGGATTATGAAGTGTGAGCATCCTTCTGCTCAGAGTGGGCTGAACACAAGTCTTTGGAACAATATCACAGAATAAAATTGCCTCTGGTCACACAAATTCTGATGATCAAACCAAGTAATCTTTATCTTTTCAAAACCTTCCTATAGATGTGACAAAATACTCTATTTAAACTACTACTACCACTGACATTTTTGCATGAAATATTTCCACGTAGCTGAAATGGTGTATTTTAATGACATAAACATTCTTCAAAAAACAACAGTCAAAATTTTCACAGAATTCCTGAGTGTTTGAATTAATCTGATTTTAGCCTGTTATTGTTTTTCTTGTGAATGTTACATATAAAAATGCTTTTTGATACATAATACAGCTGTTGAAAGTTTAGTGATCTTTTGGCATGTGTCAATTTAAGACATTATACCTTGCAGACAGTTCGTAACTCCTAGACAAAAGCTAAATACTACTTTATCTAGAGTTCTTAGATGTGGCCATTGCTTGGATCAGAAACTCCCTTGTTTGGTCTAGAGGCAGATCTGAATGGGGACCGATCCAGCACAAAACGGTGCTGCCCAGATTCTGAAATCAAATGAGCAACAGACTTTGCCTGTAGTGAATAATTAAACAAATGAGCCTAATGTTCCCGCCTGTGTTGATTTTGGCTTATTAATTGCGTGTGTGATCCCGTGACTCATATTTCACTGCAAAGAGTAACCCCCTCACGAGCAGTGTGCAGGGCTGCCTCCTGCTTTGTTCTCCACCACTGAGCAAACACACCATTTCTACTGTATTTAGTTTAACACCCCTATATAAGCAGGCTCAGGATTAGACCTTCTGTTTATAAGGCTAGGTTTAAAACAAGTTTGTTTTCTCTGCTTAATCCAGATTAATAAGAGATTTGCATTCTGTGTCATTCTTCATTAGCTATAAAGCCAATTAGGATATATTGCTTGTTGTATGACTGTACAATACTGCAACAATACTCTCTGTTCTTGGGCTCAGCTGTAAGGACATTCTTTATAATTAATTGCCATGGGTCTTCTAATTGTTTTAATATGATGCCTCTGCTTTGTTATCCTTTTGAATTCAGTTGGCAAATTGGCTCTTGGCTTTCAGAGTTATCAGCTGCATTTAACCTTGTTTTACTTTTAGAAACAGCAGATAGGGCAAGTGCAAAAACTTACCAATCATAAATCATAATTGCCAGTTTCAGAGGAAGAAATTATATCCGTATGCTGTTATTATTCCTGATGTTGCATCACTTTTACATGAATGTTTAAGCTGTTGTTCTTTGTTTTGCTTGCACTTTGTAACAAGGTAACTCTCAGCAGATTTTCTGAAAGTCCTTTTTTTTCAGGCTGTACTCTGCTGTCATAGAATCTGACTACAGATCTCTGAAAATGGAGCAGAGATTACACCCTATGAAAGGAAGATAAATCTATTACCTTTTAATGCTACGAAATCATATTCAAGTTTGGTTTGTCCTTTTTTGGAAGACATATGACCACATCAAAGAAAAGTACTCCAAAGTGGTTTTGACTATTAAAAGCCAAAAGATGGACTACCTATTAAATTGAATACCACAGAGCAAAAGAGTGGTTCATGTTGCAGGTATGAAAGCCAGTCTCACAATCAAGAAAGAAACAAACTGTGTATTATTAGGAGTTTGTAACTTTTTACTTCACAGGTCTTTTGCAGTACTGTTCTTCATGGGTTTTGACTGTTGTTTTCATTTTTGCTACATAGCCAGTTCAAGTTAAGATGAGGACAGAAAGACAGGGAGGATGTCTGTGATAGCTCAACAAATTTTTTAATCAATGAAAATCAGTATTACGTAAATACCAAGATTCAGTACCAAGACCAAAAAGGATGTCACTGTCCTGAATTCCAGAGTCCATGATCAGTCACTGGGCCAACACAGTACTTTCCTCCAATGCAGCATGCACAATAAATTCATATTAAATCTGTGCATTGTGCATGGGGTATATCATCACCGTGGGGTATACCTCAGATATATATCTGGGTATACCTGAGGATGGCACAACAGCAGCAGCGTGAGGCACTGAGTGCAGGTGTTGGGGTAGCTGTTATGGCTAATGCAGTGCTGAAAATGAGCTGCTTCATGCTGACTGATAGACTGAGCCCATCAACCTAATTCCTGTATCCCACTGGGAATGAGGACTCTCACCACCTTTACTGAAGTCCTGGCTGAACTTCGTTGCAGCCTCCCTATCCATGTCTCCAACAGGAAAGCTGTCTGTGATCCTCCTCAGCCATCTGTGCTTCATCCACAAGCTTACATGTGACTTATTCTAGCTGCAGCCTCATTAACTTTCAGTATCCACAGTCTCACATGCACTCATTTGGGGGCTTGAAGGGAGAGGTAGGGCAAGGTCATTTTCTGAATCTTGATTATAGGGGTTTGTTGAAGTGCCCAAGCTGCTGTGCTTGAACACAGTGGCCTTGAGCAAAAATTCCATTCACTACTCCTTATCTCGGCAGAGATCTGCAGGTTATTTGCACTATTCAGTAGTTAAGGGGAAAAAATCCTGCAAACTAAAGAAAGTAAATCTAAATGCTTTTCATACAGATAACATTGAGAAGTGCCTTACCACAGTAGAACGAATAACAAGAGGAGAGGGCAGCACGATGATGCAAATGAGTTTCCAACCAGAGGACATTTTCAATACTACTATTAAAATATTTTGTAAAATAAATGTTACATGATAAGAGAAGAAAATGCCCTCTGTCCTCCTAAACCATTGTGTGTCATTTCTGCTTCTTGCACCAGATCCTGGAAGATGTCAGATATGGGGTGAGGACTAGACCACCAGAATTACACATAGTGGGTTTGGTTTGGGGGTGTTTTCAGATGTGGAAAGGGGGAAACAGTGTCACATTAAAATATAGGGTGTAGTGCCTTCTGACTTAACAGTTCAAGTGGTAAGAAGGATATGCTGGTACCCAGAGTTTTAGGAATAGCACAAAGTAAACAAAATAAACAGCTCCTTCAGTGAGTTCCTTTCTCTTGATTAAAAATACTGATAAAAATTGAATGGTATTTTGAAAAAGTGAAGTATTTGTCTGTACATATGAAGGGCTCACAGGAGATTTTGTTATCACTGTTTAGAAGATTAATTTTGGCATCCTATAAACATTTGGCTGATCCTACAAACTATGCCTCTGTGTTTTACGTAGAGCCTGATTAGTCCACTAGGATAAAAAAACTTCCCACATGACTAGAATAGTTCTGAGTTTTGGGCCCAGAGCACATCAAGGGCTTTCTAACATCTAGTCCCTGCCCAAGCCATGTGCCCAACATGCAGACTGAGGAGTGAAGAGTCTGTTGGAGAAGAGCCTGGTAGTTGCGACAATCTGGCACTGCCAGTGCCTCTAAGGAAAAGGTTAGAGAAGTGTAACTATTTTCTCTCTTAACCAAACACAGTTCAAGGAGACAGACAAACAACCCTTCTGCAGGTTTGTTGGACTTTTCCTTAGCAGAAGTCCAAAGGACTGAATTGAAAAGTGATATCAAAAAAGGCAAGCTCCTTAGCTGGCTGGTATCAAGTGGCACAGGTCCAAGGATTAGGTCTGCAAGCTTTAACCAGCAGAACAGGTTTCTATCCATCTGGAATACATAGGGATCCCTTCACGTTTCTTCAAGGAAAGAAAAATGGACACTTACTGAGTTGCAAGTCACAACCTCAGGCTACGGCACAGGTAGAAGATATTTCAGAGTAGCAAAATAGAAAACAGTTCACCGGTCCAGAGGCAACAAAATTCTTGTGCCATTGAGCCCTCAAGAAGATTTTAAATAAGAGGCCTAGTAGGGAATTATTTTGCAAGTCTTCAAAAAGCCAGTGTTCAAAATGACCACCTGCAACTCGAGAAAGATGTTTAATTGCTCCCATAAGTATGGGATATGCAGGAGTCTCTGTTTGCCTATGCATACAAATATTTATAATCGAATTTACAAGCAGATTGATGTACACAAGAGAGATGAGGTAAGAGGAGTCATTACAACAAATCACTCAGAAAACTTAAAATATTCAATGTGCTCCTGCTACACACTGGAAGAAGCAGTATGCATCTGGTACAAAGTCTGACTAGATTCTATAGTAACTGTGCCCATTCCAGGAAAATAGCATTACTTTACTCTGAAAATAGCAATACTTTACTCTGAAAAGATAGATGAAACTCCTGCTCTATGTACACCAGGGGCTGGAAAGCTAAAAATTTATAAATAAAACTATTCAGATGCATAAAGAATAGGATAAAAATTAATATAGAAAACATTGCAATGGCTTTATGAAGATAGTTTCTTTTTACTCTTACAATTCTCTGTCCAATTTTCAATATTCCACTCCCCAAAATACAAGCCAAACATATAGCATGCTCAGAGATAGACTAAAAAATAGCACAGGAATGTAAAATTTTCATGTGAAGAGAGGAAGAAAATATTAGAAAAGTTTATTTTACAAAGGAATTGAATTTAAAAAAAAAAAAAAGGTGGAAAAACTATTTAAAACAATGAATGCTATAAAAGGAAAAGTATTAGTATCTATGCAACTGTCTAATAATGCAAGCTTTAAAGAAAATTGAAAATAGGGGAATTCCAAAATGATGAAGAGGAAGGATTTTTAAAAATCCATATTTAACTTGTGGAACTTATTAATGTGAAACTGCGATGAGGCCTGCATTCAAGAAAGGAGGGATTGTTTATGCTTATAGGAACATACAAACCTAGAAAAGTGTATGAAAGAAGAATACTTGAAACCAAAACTGTTGTGGAATATACAAAATCATCTGCTAAATATTGTTTATCATTAAAAAGGTTGCACAAATTGTCTTGCAGTTTCTTATAATGAAGTCTCCTGCTCTTCATCCTGGGGGAGGTGATATTGGTGACTAAGACTAATATTCTCCTGTCCCCAGAAATTTGTTTATGATCTTCTGTTTACCAAACCAGTCACAAGTAATTTTGCATTGAGGATGTTTATATCAGCATAGGACCCTTTACGTCAAAATAAATAATGCTGGATTATCTACAGTCACTTCACTTGTTTACAAAAGTTCATACGAACACTCCCATGTGTTTTCATTAAACCACAAACATTTATTCTTGGTCCAGTCCTGGAATACACTTGTTGGATGTGTACACACTGACTGGGGAAAATACCATTTAAGCAGTATATTAATTAGAAGCAAACTAACCTAAGTTGCAAATGTCCAACTATGAAGACAAGTTTTAAAGCTGCAGAAGTTCATTTTGTTGAAAAAAGGACTGATAAACTGTCAAGCACACCAAGCTTGTGGGTTTTTGTGGGTTTTTTTCATAAACCCACACCATTTGTGGGTTTTTTCCATAAACACTTTTACGATTAAAATCTGTTTATTTTAACCTTCCCAGTTTCTAGATCGATTTGCATCCAATGAGCATCCCCAATACAAAGTGGAAACCCAAAATATAAAATGATGAATGTTTTTTCTCTTCCGAAGTTAATTTATACAAGTCACCAAGGCAAAACTCAGTATTACTTTATAAGATATAAAGTAATATGAGAGTAATTAATCAGTGGGTTAATTCTGAATGGTAATAGACAAATTAAAGCAAATTTCAGATGCACAGATTTCAAACTGAAATGTACTGTTTTTCTCAAGGAGAGGATATTCTTATCTTAGAAAATACTTTTAAAAATGAACTAGGTCTTGACAGTTTTTCCGAAGTTCTCAGTTATGGTCATGTGCCAGCAAATGACCACTGCATTCCTGGCTGCTGTCAGTTAAATGTCTGCACTGCTTTTGTCTGGTACTTGTTTCTATTGGGCTGGAAATGCAAAAAAGGCCACCACAGCTACAGCATGTCTGTAACCAGGTTACTTTATCCCTGTTTCCTTCTTCTTCTTAGTCCTGTAATGATAGAGAATTTCTCTACAAGTCTGTGTGAAACATGAGCTTTTCTTCTTAGAAAAAGAAATTAAAAGAGCAGTAACACAAATTACACCTGAAAATATAATTCGCTTGATAAGTAATTTAATCCATGGCAGTGTCTTCCCATTTTCCAGGAAAGAATGATTAGATGAGTTTTATGTTAAGATCTCCTACTAGTAAGGTATATTGGATAAAACCAATGTCAGCTTATTTCAAAATTCATATGTCAAAGAATAAGAACAACTGTTCTCACAGCTGCATGTGGGGTTTTGTTTTTTTTTTTCAGTTCACATGCTCTTTTATAATGGAGGAAAAAGATTGTGCTTTACTCTTTCTCCTACTGAAAAGAGCTAACCAACTTCCATTGCTGAGAACCACCCCCCCCAACCTATGTTTTCAGCTAACTACTGGGCAGGGAATTACTGAAATTTTTTGGAGTCCTTACAGAATTTGCCATACTAGGACAGACAACTGGTCCATCATAGTCTCACCTTGCTTCTGGAAACAGCCTTTGCCTCATGTCCTCTCTGAAGGCAAGTTCAGGAGCCCCTGTTACCACTCTGCTGCTCTCCTTTAGTGTACAGCATGTACCACAGAACGAGGAGAGAGATGAAGTGAGGCAAGCTCTGTCAAACTCCTTCCCTAAAGTGAGCTTTCCATAGTGCATCAAATGGCTTTTCCACTCAAAAGCCAGATTGTGTTAGAATATATAGGCTAGTATCTTTCCAGTGAGCTCAAAATGAGGAACCCAGAGCAAAAATAAAAAATGCTTGTAGCCAAGTCCTCTTGTAATGCCCTTGCAGGGTTAAAAAAGAGCTTGCTTCTGGTTTTTTTTTTGCAGTCAATTCATTAACTTTCTAAGTAGCAGCAAACTCTGTGGCTTCCCCTCTGTTCCCTAGCAGGTTTATTTTCCAGTGCTTCTGTGGCCCAACTCAGCAACCTCTCCATCTGTGCATGATCTGCAGGCTCTGAGGTCTCTCCGGGGACCCTCACCCTCTGTCTTGCCATACTCTACAAGCTGAGCAATCTCCTCCCCACCATCCTAATTAGCCAGTTCCAGGAAAGGAGTAACATGAATGCCACCTGGAAGAATTCCCACAGCCTCTGATTTTTTAAAGGAGGATAATGAAAAATGGACAGAAAATCTATAAAAGACATAACTCAGTGACAAAAAGAGGACTTTGATTCGAAGATGGCGTTTTTGATTTTGATGGTCAGCTCTGGAGAATCAGTCAGCATTTCAAAAAACATGTGTGGTTACAGCCCTGTAACATTACGAATGGTAAAAGTTCCCACAAGAAGAAGTTAGATCAAGCGATTTTTCTTGTTTTTTCTCATTGTCTCACACTTTTGTCCTTATACACCTTAGGCAGGTATGTGACCTCACTGATACCCATGGGGCTTGAGAGCTTGAACAGTTACAACTAATTGGAATTTTATAAAGGAAGGATGGTGCTTGGCTGGAGGTTTGATGTATAGAATTATTCAGAGTAAACAGTAGTGAGCATTTTCTTTAGAATCTGAAAAAGTGGCTCTGTACATGTATATACAGGCTTACACAGATGCAGAATAAAGTATTTTCAGAATATATTTTACTTTACAACTTCATATGGTATCTGTCTTTTCTTTCTGAGAAAGAATCATGGCTGTGTAGCAGAGATGGTTGGTTTCTGCAAGCTCTTCCCCTCATTAGTTGAGGCACTTACAGAGAATGAATCCAGAGGCCTGAGGACTCAGGTAAGGGTATGTCACGATTAAACCCCGTAACTGCTGCCATGGTAAAATTCCAGTGCAAAGTTAAAATCACTCGCAGTAACTTTTTCAGTCTCACTGCATGCGTTTCCTCTTCCTCTGCGCAGCCTGGTGCTAAGTGTAGAATGTCCCTCCAGCCTAAGTTGAGGTCACTCTCAGTTGCCCTTTCAAAATACAGTGTTCTTAGAAGTTTTGAAATCTGGTTGTTGGCAACTCAGAAGCGAAGGGCCAACCGTGGTTCTTCTGACTTCATCTCCATTTTGTCTGGTAACACTCCAACCATAAAATGGGGGCAAAATGACCTTCTCTCTGCAGAGGAGAGCCGTGAAAATAAATTAATAAATATTTGCGAAGCAATCGTCTGTTCTACTACTGAGCACTGGAGCAAATCTCTTGAGGAAATTAGTTCTGTCATCAGAACAGGGTTTAAGAAGCGTGCAATGGATATGGCAGGAGGCTTTGAGCATTAAACGGTGAAGGTGAAGTAAAATACCTCCATGCAGGAATTAAGCCCCCTGGTCATTGTGCTGAAAGAGGCAAGAGTCCTGTAAGGGACCACGAGTGTGCTTGTGTGACCAAAGACTGTATGAAATGGCACTGAGCAGCATGCACATCATAGAAACCTCACTTTTCAGCCCTTTCAGCAAGGGTTACATGTTTAAGACCTGGCTGCTTTAGGGGAAGACCTTGCACAGAAGGTGATCTGTAGGATTACTGCCAGAACACCTAACAGATTCTTTCCTGGGGTGCCATGATCCATGGATCCAGGGCTTGGTTTTTACAGATCTGTGCAGTATCTTTGAATCCTGAGTGATTTTGGAATTGTGAACCTTGAGCTTCATCACCAGACTGCAGTATTAGCCAGTGTTAATAACATACAGCATTACTTCATATAAAGTATTTGCCAGCCACCACAGAAGAATAATTTTCAGTATGACTCAACAGAATTGGAATGTGTGATGCTCCAATTCAAGTTTGCTGAAGACCACTAATAAACTTTGGGACTATTACAAGTCCTTAGCTACCAAAGTAAAAGTTTTTATGAAGGTGGGCATTTCTGTCGATGTTTTCTGTGATCCAGTCATATGACACCCAGTTCAGGTTCCATTGCAATCAGTATAAAAACACTTCTTAAAAAAATAAAAAAAAATTTAAAAAAAAAATTAGTATTGCATCCTTGACCTGTAAGCTCCCCAGTTTCCCTATCTGCAGGGTGGGAATAAGCAGGCAACATTTAATGGTAGCTGAGCACTTTGAGATCCTTGTATGACAAAAGCCAAAATCCACAGTATTTTTTTTGGTCTTGTGACAGAGTGGATTTCACTTACACACCATTATTTTGAGAAGTGTGTTAGGTTATTTTCCTGTCCATGCTAACAAAGACAATAAATCACTCTCCACACTTCACTAAGAGAACGAAGCATTATTTACAGATTATAGTGTGGATAAGGCAGAAATACAGTTCCCATCACTATAGTAAAGGATCTGTCAGCACTTTCATTACCATACTTTAATTCCAGTGGTTTGCAAGCCCATTTTGATTACCATTACCAAATAGACTGCTCTTTTTCAGCTTTATTAATGTTAAGTGAATAAATCATGGAAGTTAAAATTGCTTGTGTTCTCCCATAACTAAAATTGGCTTGAAGTTCAAACAGTGAAATTTGGGAAGCAATTCAATTTGTCCAAAAGAAAATTATAAAGTCAAAGGACTAGCCACTTCACATACTTAGACTTCAATTTCACAATCGTGCATCTAGATCTGTATTGACATGATGATATACCAGAAAAACTAATACTCTGGTGGAGCTATTCCAATTGCTCTGATACCTAGTATCATTTTTTAAAACTGCTTAAATACACATTTACATTATGTCTGGGTGGTCTTTGGGTTAAAGAATATGTTTTCAATAACTTTCCCTCAAATACATATTTTTTATTTTTAATAAAAAAGAGGAAATTAAACACAAAAAAAGCAATGTTATTTTAACATTGAGGTTTCAACAATAATGAAATTCAAATTTAAGCTTGACACACCATTTTAACTCATTCAAAAATGTACTTCAAAGAAATGCTAATAATGGGATGAGTTAAGATGAATAAATCAGCCCCAAATGAAAACTCCTAAGTTATATTTAATTCCTGAGAAATGTGTGCACATGAAGGATTTTCCCCTTAAGATTTTGTGAAAAAACTTGGGAGCTTGAAACTGAACTCTACTTGATAGTGTGTAAGCTTTGCTTCCTTGGAAAGGGCATGTGAGATGGACTCAGGGACCCCACGGTCAGCAAGTAACCCAGCCCATCTCAGTTGCCTCCTCCAGGAACAGGACTCACTAGCCCATGATACTACTGAAGGCACAAGGAGCACAACCTGGACTTTGCTGATAAATCCTCGGAGCTCCTGAGTACTCATTTGGTTCAGCATGCCTGAAGAAAATGCTCTCTCTCTCTGAGAAGGCCTTACCTTCCCATGAGGAATGGGTTGAGGCAACCACTTATGCTGTTCTCCTCGCGTCTCTGTCTTCCCAGATGCAATGCCCGTGGTGCCTCACGCCACGTACTTCTAATAGGCGGTATCTGACTGTTTGTTTGCGTTTGGCTGTGTGTTAAGGTCTTTTAAAAGCCATCTCACATTCATTTGAAAGGCGGTAGTGGAATAGTGAGAAGGAAAGTCAGGCTGCTTGCCTTGGTTTAGTTGCTGCATTGAATAAATAAAACCTGGAGAGAGGAGAAGAGAAAGGAGAGAGAAGAGGGCACTTTCCTTCAGTCTGCAAAGCAGGCAGTGCGTGAGGAAAGGACTTTTCAAAGGTACAGCTTTGCAGCAGAAGCATAAACTGGAAGAGGAGGGAGTAAACTATGTACAGCCCTGGCTCAGGGTCATGGATAGAGACTGCAGAAGGCCTCTGAAGAATATGTAGAAAGGTGGGAAACAATTCAAATGTGGAAATTAGGTGTGTATCTCTCCCTCTACGTCACACTCACTGACCTTGCAATGTTACTCTCTTTTATCCACCAGATTTGTTTTCTCTTTCTACCTGTATTAATTGAATTAAAATTGAAATAAAATCCACATTTTGGAATTCATAGGTTTATAGTGGTTTCGGGGTATTTACAATCAAGAAAAAGATGCACCTCAAAGCTCTAGCTAACTCAGGATCCTTTCATGGTTATATTGCTCTATATTCTTTCCTTCTTGGTCATAAAATGTATCTCCACTGGCCACCTTGTATTTGAAAATCTAGCTGAAGATCAAAACATACAAGGTCTAATTCTCCCTTCCAGGATTTAGATCTGGGGCTAGATGTTGAGCCTTAGAGTTATCCAATGTCCATTGGCTCCACAGATTGCACACATCCTTTGTTTTCATTTTTCAGTACTGGAGGAAAGATAAACTGATGCTGTCACACAGATTCTATACAAAATCTTGGCTTCCATGATTTATTTAAAACTGCACTCCAAGTATTAATGCCTCTGCAATGAGGCAAGTGCCATATATTAATTTAGCAAAAATCAGGATTAATTCAATGAATAGCAAGGATGGCAATCTTATGCCACCTCATATTAATAATTGATTAGCAGCAAATATAGAAATTTGCTTTACAAAAATGGAAGTTGAATGGCAATTTAGTAAATTAGGATTTGGAAAACCAAAATACCCTGCTTAACCTTCACATGGTGACAAAAATACAATATAAATAAGCAGACAGATATATAGCATATAGTCTTTCATCTAAGAGACTGACTTCTTGGTACTAAAGGAGATGCAAACATTTATTTCTTTGTAAAATAGGAATTTTAAATTAATTCAATGCAAAAAATCACAACCAGGACTTCAGCATGTACAACTTCTCTTTTCTGAAAATATGCATAACTGCTGGGAAAACTGAACCATGCCAAGTTAGTCCCAAGAATAACAGAAACAGAAGGACAGACCACGTGTGGACAGAAATCCCCTTTTGTCTCAGTTCTGACAAATACTCCCAAGCCAGTAATCATTCTGGGAGGAAACTCTTGCTTCATGGAAACACTCTGATCTAGAGGTCATACTTGCTTGCCTAAGACACATTTCTGTGGTAAATCCCCCAGTTCTCACAGTGCTACAGATCTTGCCCCACAGCCCTGCCTGTGAAGGATGAAAGGTTATGAACCAGGGCTTTAAAGTATGGCCCATGCCCTTGGGCAGATGCTCAGCCTGTGCGAATTCAGCCATTCCTCCAGTGCAGTGAGACCCTTCGTTCTCTGGATTTCACCTGCGACTTACCTCATGGCTCTTTTCCTGCACCCCGTGCCCCCAAGAGTGAAGACTGATGCCGGTGATTTTTGTATTTTTCTTTATATACACTTTTTATATATTTTTGTACCCTTTCCCTTCCCTGTTACCCTCTATACACACTCCTTGTACCCTACACAAATACTCCTTGTACTTTAGTCCTTCATGTTTACAACCCTTGTAGTCTGATATTTAGCTTAGTTTGGGGCCCTGCAAAGTGAGGAAGACCAAGCATTCATATTATCTCAGAACTAGAGGCTCCAACCTGTTCTCTCTTGGAACGTGTTTTTGTAAACTAGGCTGTAGTCTCATTTGGGGGGGGGGTTTCATTAGAATAGGGAGCAATTATTCATTTATTAAGTTTCTTATTGGGGGATTTTAGGTAGATATGCTAATTTTGTGAAGTCTATAAAAATCCGGTATGCGTTGTACGGGGAGTCCCCGGCTCGTCGTTTGCTCCATGGCGTGCTTTCCACCTTTGATGAGTCTGGGCACCCAGGATCCTATTAAACCGAGGTAAATTCCCTTTTCCCACTACTCCTGTGTTTGCTTCATATTTTTACCAGCCTGTTTAAGACATCAAGACCAAGGTGTGCATCCTGAATCCCCACCGATGGGGCTGCAGCCAGAGTAACAGAGCACAGATTCACCTCGAAGAGGACAGTGCCCTGCTCTGTGCCCACCTGGCGCTGGGAGCTTTGTTCCCATTCTCCCCTGAATGAAGGAAAGGGCAGGCGCAAGGCAAGAGAGAGCTGACATGCAAAGGCTCTGTGCTCTGGGAAGCCAAACGAACCGCGGGTATGCACAAAGCTAATGGCAGAAAGGGTTTTGTGCAAGTACAGAAAAATAATCTTGTGTCGAATTCAGGTCAGTTTCTAAAACTTTTTTTCTTTTTTTTTGGTAAGCAGGTATTATCTATAGCTTCTGCTTGAACGGGGTAAATACTACACTGAAGATTCAGGACATCTAGGGTGTTTGTGACACCAAGACACGCGTCCTTTTGCCGGGAGCCAAGGGTGGTGCAGCGGGCGCGGCTGGCGGGGCCGCTCGTCCCTCTCTCTCCGTGTCTCTCCGTATCCATCCGTGTGCTCGGGCCCGGCCTGTGTAGGCGGGGGCTATCCCACCCCATCCCGGCGGGGCGGGGCGGGGGCTATTCCATCCCGGCCGGTGGAGGCAGAGGCTATCCCATTCCGGCCGTCGGGGCGGGGGCTGTCCCATCCCGGCCGGCAGGGCGGGGGCTATCCCATCCCATCCCGGCCGGTGGAGGCGGGGACTATCCCATCCCATCCCGGCGGGGCGGGGGCTGTCCCATCCCATCCGGGCCGGTGTAGGCGGGGGCTATCCCATCCCGGCCGCTCTCTTCCCGCGCCGGGCTCGGGGAGGTCTCCTCGGGTCGGGGGAGGAGGGGCGGCGGCGCGCGGCCGCGCGGGGGCGCTGTGGGCCCTGCGCGCGGCGCTGTGGGCTACCCGTGCCGGCCGCGGCATTCCCGCTGCCC